>CM062817.1:304838430-305060557 GCA_031772625.1 Pinus tabuliformis
TTTTTTTAAATTTCTATTTTTTGCTAAAGCTAACTTCGAGCGCAAGTTTCGTTTTTCTTTGCATATTCGTGTTGTTTCTGTGTTTTGTGTTTTGTAGGGAAAAGAGCTTTCTCAAGGCAAGCTAAACGCAAACCAAGGCCCCGCCCCCCCCCCTCTCTCTCTCTCTCTCTCAAATTTTTTGTATAGATCAATTGGTTCAAAGCTATTTTAAGAGAGTAGAGGTCTTGTTCTAGTCTCCATTTTGTGGGGGCGGATTTTTTTCATTCCCGCCGCACATTCGCACACTTTGCCGGCAACGTCACAATTTTTTTTCAAAAAAAACCTAACTTCTTCATCCGGAAGCCTTTTTCAGAGCCGTTTTTTTTAAAACCGCCTATTTTTTCGAGATCTATCCATTGGAACACTTACTTTTAGCATCTTCAGCTTCAGTTTTTAAAAAAATGGAAAGTCCATGCCAAGTCATTCTTGACAGCACTAACTACTACTTCCAATGGGTAGCCTACATGGAAGATTTACTTAGAAGTAAAGGTCTCTTCAGAATAGCCACAACCAAGAGAAGAAACAAAAGTATGAAGACAAGGTTGCAAAATGGGAAAATAGACAAGATCAAGCACGTGGTTTGATAGGGATGTCTATTTCTCCTGATCTTAGATTCCACATTGCATACCTGAGACTCCTCATGAAGCATTAGAAAAACCGCTAAAGTTTTTGGGATTAAAAATGAAATAGAGCCCATCAACTTGAAAATGAGCTGCTTACTTTGATCTAATAATTTTTCTTGCATTGAAGATTTCTTGTCCAAATTCAAGACCCTTAGATATCTCTTGGAAGGTGTTAAAGTTAAGAAAGAAGATGGTAACCTTATTATTCCATCCTTACTAAGTTGGGACCAGCCTACTCTGTATTTGTTTCCACTTTCCATTCCACAAGGAGCTTTCATTTGTCAAGGAAAAGCTACAAGGCCCCCTTCCTTTGACTCCTTTTGTGATTCCCTTAATAAGAGAACAAGAAAAACTCTTACACCTTGGTCTTCTTAATCTTGGAAACTCTTCCACGAAAGCGTAGCTCCGCAGCAAAACCAAATTCAAAGAATCCTAAGAAGTCATATCCTCAAAAGAATGGTCCTAAACCATCTCAGCCTCAAAATGAAAGATCATTCAGCAAATGATAAGACCAATAAAAACAAATGGAAGAAGACTGATAGACATTGTAACTTTTGTAAATCGAGATGGCCACTTAGAATCTAAATGCTTTAAGAAGATGGAAGCCTTGGAAGCCGCAATGAAGAAACATAACATCCATGTGGAGCCTACTTCAACTTCAACAACTTCTGGAATGGCACTTTCTGCATGTCATTGTCAATCATCTCAGTCTGGTTATGCATTAAATGTATCTTCTTCTTCTTCCATTCTCATGAGTGGCTCATTGATTTGGAGTCTCTTGTCACATGGCCAAAAACCAAGCCATGTTTTCTTCTTTAAATGATTGTAACACCAAAAATATATATGTTGGTGATGATAGATCTCTTAATGTTGTAGGGACTGAACTGTTCATCTAGACAATGGTCAGTTTAATGATGTATTATGTGTTCCAACCTTATCTGCAACCTTCTATCTGTCTATCAGATAACTCATTCAGGTGAAGGTAAAATTGTTGAATTTTCACCTCATGTGTTGTAATCAAGGATCTAAAAGATCCTAAACAGATTCTAGCTACTGGTCTTGCTGATGACTCCAAAAGGTTGTATAAGTTTCACAACTTTGGGTCATCAAATCTTCCCTCAGTATTTATTGCTCATAATGATGAAGTGAGAAAACTTTGGCATGAGCGATTTGGTCACTTAAACTATCGCTCCCTTCAGCATCTATGTAAAGAAAATATGGTGACAGGTCTTCCTATGGTATCTTGCAGAGATGGTGTTTGTTTCCGGATGTGTACTCGGAAAACATCATCGGGACAGTTTTGACAAACGTGCTCTTGGCACGCCTCAGCCCTTTACAGCTTGTGCACAGTGATTTATGTGGTCCTCTTCCTGTTGCTTCATTCTCTGGCTGCAAGTACTTCTTAACTTTCATTGATGATTTCTCCAGACGCACTTGGGTATACTTCTTAAAACTCAAGAGCGAAGTATTTAACCCTTTTTGGCCTTCAAAGCCTTTGTTGAAAAACAATCTGGACATCAAATTCTTAAGCTAAGAACTGATAATGGTGGAGAATATGTTAAAAACACATTCATCAACTTTTGCACCGAAAATGGAATTCAAATGCAACATACTGTTCCATACACTCCACAACAAAATGGTGTAGCTGAAAGGAAAAATCGCACCTTAAAGGAAATGGCTAATTGTATGCTGCAATCTAAAGGACTCAGTCTTAGTTTTTGGGCCGAAGCAATTAATTGTGCAAATTATATAATCAATCGCACTCCTACTAAGGTTCTAGAGAATATCACTCCAGAAGAAGCTTGGAGTTCATTAAACCAGATGTAAGTCACTTTCGTGTGTTTGGAAGTGAAGCATGGGCCCATATTCCAGATGAAAAGCATAAAGCTTTAGAACCTAAGAGTGAGAAATGTACTTTTGTTGGATATTCTGAAGATGTAAAAGGTTATAGACTTATTCCATTTAAGTCCAAAAATGTTATCATTAGAAGAGATGTAAATTTGATGAAAATAAATCGGCCTGCGAGCCTAGTCTGGCGGATGTGCCACCTCTTCCTATCTCTTCTACTTTTGAAAACATTTCTTCTTCAGATGATGAAAGCGAGGATGATAATCCTCCCCCACCTTCTCAGGATCCTCAACTTCCACGATGGGTCCGTGCTACTCGGGATGCAGCAGGTGATCTTGCCGGTGATCCTACAGATCAGCGACGTACACGTTCTCAGTTTGAAAGAGCCTCTTCTTTACTGGCTCAAGCTCCAGTAAATCATGATCCTGACACTTTTGCAGAAGCTTCAGGCCATCCACATTGGGAAGCAGCTATGAATGAAGAATATCATTCATTGATGACAAATGATACATGGGATCTTGTTCCTCTACCAAAGGGACGCAAACTTGTTAGATGTAAATGGGTTTACAGAACCAAGTATGGACCAGATGGGAAAGTTGATAAACATAAAGCTCGTCTCGTTGCTAAGGGCTTTTCACAGGTTGAAGGCATTGACTACAATGAAACCTTCTCCCCTGTTGCCAAAATGAACTCTATCCGCCTTGTTCTTTCCCTTGCTGCCTCTTTAAAATGGGAAGTCCATCAGATGGATGTTAAATCTGCCTTCTTGCATGGGGACTTGCAGGAAGAAATCTATATGGAACAACCCATTGGCTTCATACAAACAGACTCCAGCCTTGTTTGTCGACTTAAGAAATCCCTTTATGGCCTCAAGCAAGCTCCTCGGGCTTGGTATGCCAAAATGGATAGCTTTCTTTTAGAATCTGGCTTTTCTAGGTGTCATTCTGACAATACTGTCTACACCAAGAAAGTGGGCAACTCTCTTATCATCCTTGTTCTTTATGTTGATGATCTTATTCTTACTGGTAGTGATCCCAACCTTATAAACCATGTGAAGTCCAGCCTTAAAAAGAAATTTGAAATGACAGACTTAGGACACTTACACTATTTTCTCGGTCTTCAAGTCTTGCAATCCCAGGAGGGTATTTTCCTTTCCCAGTCCAAGTATGCTTGTGATATTCTTCGTCATTTTCACATGGAAGACTGTAAGCCAGCCCCTTCTCCCTTTCAGTCTGGAGTCAAACTTTCAGTCTCTTGTACTTCTCCTGAAGTTGAATGCTACCTTATACCGTCAACTTGTCGGAAAACTCTTGTATTTAACCCATACTCGTCCTGATCTTTCCTTTGTTGTTGGCCTTGTTGCTCGTTTTATGCAAAACCCCTGTGAAAGTCATTGGAAAGCAGCTAAAAGAATACTTCGTTATGTTCGAGGTACAGTACAGTTTGGGATTCATTACAGTGCCAAAGCAGCTCCTCTGTTAGTTGGTTTCACTGATTCTGATTGGGCTGGTGACCCTGATGATCGGAAGTCTACTGCCGGTTATGTCTTCACTCTTGGTTAAGGACCTATTACCTGGGCTTGTAAGAAACAGGCTGCCATTTCTCTTTCGTCAGCAGAAGCAGAGTATCGTGGTGCCGTGGAAGCTAGTAAGGAAGCCTTGTGGCTTCGTCAGATCCTATCAGAGTTTGGCTTTGAGCAGCAGCATCCAACCACACTTTGGTGTGATAATCAAAGTGCCATTCAGCTATGCAAAGATCCAGTCCAGCATCAGCGCAGCAAACACATTGAACTACACATGCACTTCATCAGAAAGCTCATTCATGACCATGTTCTTGAAGTGCAATATTGTCCAACAAATGATCAGGTTGCAGACATCTTCACAAAGGCTCTCACAGAGGCAAAGTTCACTAAACTTCGATATATGCTTGGAGTTCAGGAAGTTGTCACTAAGGGGGGATAGGCTCTAGTGCCTCCTTCCTTCTCCTATTGTGTCATATTTGTAAATCCTTCAATCCTATCCCAAGTTGTTCTTAAGGGGGGATGTTAGGATATTCCGACACATAGGATATAGTTAAGTTCAACTTGGTCTAGTATAGAGTTAGGTTAGAGTTAGGTAAAGTGTGTTTCTTTACCGTTGTACATTTTGTAACTTACAATCCGACGGTCACGATATGTAGTGATCCGACGGTTCACTCTCACCTCGGTATTACCGACACTTGATCCGTGGCTTGACACTCGATTGGTCCATGAGTTCTATTTAAAGCGCATGGAGGGTCATTGTTCGGGTAATCCGTGCATGAGAGAAGCTTATGTAAATTTTCATTCTTTGATTAATAAATTTCCTGTAGTACCCACGTTGGGACAGGCCGTGGCTGTTTCCCTCCTTGCACTTTGAGGGTTTTAACCACGTCAAAAATACTGGTGTATTGATTTGAGATCTGGTTGTGAGCGGTGTCCTTTTGGTGTTCTTTCTGAGGAACTTACCCTGTAAATTCCTACACTGCCAACCAAGGTCCAGACCGGGCGGGTATCCCCCTTGTTGTCGACTCGATTTTCAGGGCTTCAACATATTTGGCGCTAGAAGGAGGGCATGAACTATGAATGGCAAGTAAATCCAAATCTGAATACCATTTTGAGAGTAAATCGCCCTCATCATCTCCCTCGACTTCCCCATTACATTTAAATCCAGAGTCAAAAGTTGCTCGAGTATCAACTGCTGCTACCCACCCTGATATTTCAGACCAATCTACCATTGAACCTCCTGAAGTCGAATCCCTGATTCACAAACTTCAGCGATTTTCCATCTCCCCTCAGAGGTCTGATAAATCTCAAGGTAGCGTGACTTCGCAGTACAACCCTGCTCATCCCCTGACCAGGCTAAAGAGTGAAAAGTTTGGCGTTCAGCCGACCGAATTACCTCTTCCCACCAGGAAAAGAGCAAGGAAATCACTGCAAGAGTCTGACAGTGAGACTCTTTCGTCCACATCATCCATCTCAACTACTTCACTGCGAAGTCAACCATCCACACCTCCACTCCAGATCATCGTTCATCCGTCCACTGGAACTCCCACAACCCCTCTTCAATCATCTACGATCATAGTATCCTCATCCTCCCAGCCACAGGCATCATCTTCTACACTTTCCTCTGTTAGCAGTTCAACGATGGCCCAAACTCCATGGAACAACCCTGGGGCAGTCTTAATGCCTGCACCCTTGAGTCAAATACCGGCCCATCCTGAGAAATGGCTGCCCAAATTCAATCTCGAGGCAGGTATGCTAGCAAAAGAGCACATAAATAACTTCATGCTTTCCATTAATCTCAATGGGGTTACTAATGAAGATGTTGTTGTTCGGCTTTTTCCCTATACACTGCAAGGGACAGCCGGGTCATGGTACTTTTCATTACCCTCCGGATCCATTACAAGTTGGGATATCTTCCAGGATCAATTCCTAACCAAGTTTGGTGACGACAGATCAACGACAATGTTAATCAATGACCTATCCAATCTTAAAGCTGAAGCTAGAGAGCCTATTAAGGATTTCAATTTACGGTTCAACAAAATTTTCAACAAAATCCCTACTGCTTCTCAGCCCAGCGAAGAAGTACGATGCGGATGGTATATTACCGCTCTGCCATCGAACATAGCCATCTTCGTGGACAGGGCAAATAAAACAACCTTAGCTGAAAACATGAAAGAGGCGATAGCAGTAGAAAAACAAATAATAGCCCTGGAAAAGAGATCCGCGATAGAGGAACGTAAGTCCAAAAAAGTCACCTTCAAGGAAGACTCCAAGAAAAAACAGCCAAAAGATCCTTTTGAGTTAGAAGGATTGCAGAAAGTTCTAAAGACCATGTCCAATGAGATGGTCGACATAAGAAAGCAAGTAGCGGAAACTTCTTCGAAAAGGCCCTACAGAGCTTTTAAAAGAGGTCCTTCAATGGATGCAAAGCCACCCAATGCCATATCAAATGCTGAATCTGAGGAAGAGGAAGAGGAAATTGCCACTAAAGGGCAGAACGATGACAAGGAAGTTGTGGAATTACAAGGAACTTGGGACTTCATCCTCCCACAAGAGGAAGATCAAGAAGTATTTCCAGTTAGCACACGAAGTAAAAATCAGCTTGATCCTCCCCAGACTACCCCTAAGCAAAAGAGCGCAAGCTCTACAACAAAAGATAAAGTCGCAACAAAGAAAACGACATCCAAAGTGAATCAAACTAGCCCAGCCCAAGCAGATGAAACGACTCCATCAAAAACACTGATAGTGTCGGATGAAATGGAGTACAATATTATTGATGACATGAAAAAGACTAGGGCTAATATCACCCTTTATGAACTGAGCAAATTGAAACATCAACAGAAGATAATGATGAAAGAATTACATGCCGTGCCAGTTGCACCTTTGCCTGCCGCTGTACTTTCTCAAGCTTCCCACAACGTGGGAAGGCCTCCAACAAACGTGATCAGTAAGATTGACCCAAATGACATCGCCTTGATTGGAGGAAGATCAAGATCTCACACTCCCCCGTTTCTCCTTACTTATGAAATCTTCAATAAAAATGTGCACAATTGTTTAGTAGATTCCGGTGCTTCATCGAATATTTTACCCAAATCTATATGTGCCAAATTAAATGTTCAACCACAAAAATCCACAGTGCGCATAGTTCAGCTCGATCGATCTCAAGTCGAAGTGATCGGCGAACTAAATCAAGTAACCATAAGATTGTCATCCAACCCGAAAGTATGTTAGGTTATTGATATTCTAGTTGCTGACATCCCAAAATTCTATGGCTTAATTCTTAGCAGGGATTGGTCAGAGAAACTCCATGGATACTTCGCAACTGATTGGTCGCACATGTGGCTGCCCTACAACGGTAAACCGAATCAAATAAAAGTTGAACGAGAGCTACACCAGAAGTACATAGTAATGGAGTTAGAGGGAGAAAATGAACCGGTAGCGTATAACAACAGTATCATTGGCAATTACTCGGTAGATTCCTTCGTCGGCAATTTCAATGCTCATGCGTCACCTTATTTAGAAAATTCTATTTTGTCCCAAGTTGAGAATTTTTCTTGAACTGATAGTTCAAAATGTATTAATTTTTTAGATAAACCTGTAAATACATCTTTGTTTTGGAAATTATTTTTTGATGGCCCTAGATCTAACGAAGGAGCAGGAGCAGGATGCGTTCTGATTAGTCCAGAAGGAGAAAAGATCATGCTCACATGCAGACTTGAATTTGATTGCACAAACAATATAGCAGAATACGAGGCTTTGGTTCAAGGCCTGTACAAGGCAATCGGGTTAGATGTCAAGTATCTTCAAGTCTTTGGAGACTCTGAGATTGTGGTTAAGCAGGTACGTAACACTATACATTGCTTATCAAGTCATTGAAAACACTATCAATATTTAGTACAAGATCTGACTGAGCATTTCATAGCGTTTAATATTTCTTCAATCCCCAGACTCCAAAACGCAAGTGCAGACCTTTTGGCTAACATAGCTTCTAAGCTTATTCCCTCCGAAGATTTTAGTCTAGATAGATTCTCAATAGAATTAATCTTTAGACTGTCCATTCCTGACAACATCACAAATTGGAGAGTATTCAATGATGATCCAGATATCGTAAATTTCCTCACGTCTGAAGGATCCTACTCCAACCAAATAATCGACAAAGACCAGCACGATCAACAATTGCAACAAATTAGAACTAATAATGCTATACCAAAGTCGGTGGTTAAGTTAGAAGACTTATATGATTTGAAAGATCGGTTTAAGAGGTCTACCAATTCAAAACTCTGCAATTCAACTTTGAACTACGAATTAGTAAACCTAGGGACCGATGCCAAACCACAAAACATTAATCTAGGCCTCGGCCTAGCCCCTGAAGAGAAACTAGCGTATATTCGTCTTTTGAGACAATATAAAAATGTTTTTGCCTGGAATTACGATGAGCTGAAAACATACGACACTTCTATCATCCAGCATACTATTCCTATGATTGATAACGAAAAACTTGTCCAACAAAAACTGAGAAAAATCCACCCTAATTTAGAAAATCAGATAAAAACCGAGCTCAACAAGTTACTAAAAGCCAGGATAATCTTTCCCGTCAGACATTCCAAATGGGTCTCCAATATGGTACCCGTTAGAAAGAAAAATGGAGACATCAGGATTTGCATTGAATTTCGGAATCTTAACAAAGCCTATCAAAAAGACAACTTTCCTCTTCCACCTATGGAGAAAATACTGCAGGCAGTGGCGGGCTCAGAACTTATATCTTTCTTGGATGGATTTTCAGGGTACAATCAAGTGTTGGTACATCCTGATGATCATTTGAAAACCACATTCAGAACTAAATGGGGCACATATGCATATCGGAAGATGCCATTTGGTTTGATTAATGCTGGTGCTATATTTCAGAGAGCCATGTACATCACATTCAAAGGTTTAGTCAATAAATCTGTAGTAATTTATTTGGATGATATAACGGTGTACTCCAAGAAGTGAAGTGACCATCTCAAAGACCTGAAACAAATCTTTCAACGATGTTTAAGGTATGGAATTTCACTTAACCCAAAGAAATATTTTTTCGCATTAATTGAAGGGAAACTTCTAGGATTCATAGTGTCAAAGTCCGGTATTCACATTGATCCCGACAGAATCAAAGAAATTTCTGAAATATCCCTACCTCATAACAAAAAAGCCATGCAATCTTTCCTTGGTCAAATCAATTTTGTAAAGAGATTCATTCCAGATTTTTCGCGAATCGTGTCTCCTTTGCAGACCATGATTAAAAAGAATTCAAATTTTAAATGGGGTCAAGATGAACATGAAGCATTCAACCTGATTAAGCAAGCTATTATTAATGCTCCATCTTTAGCAACCCCGAATTTTTCAGAATCTTTTATTTTATACACATTTGCCTCAGATAAGTCATATGCCGCGATACTAACTCAAGCGAATCAAGAAAAAGCGGAAGCTCCAATTGCGTTTTTTAGCTCAAATTTACAAGGTGCTGAACTCAATTATTCTGACGTGGAGAAACAGGCTTATGCTGTTTTCAAAGCGGTCAAGTACTTCAGACCTTTCTTACTTAAAACCCATACTAAGATCATAGTACCGTTTCCAGCGGTAAGGAATCTTCTAGTGCAGAAGGATGTGGGTGAGAAAAGGGCCAATTGGGTTACTGCCTTACAGGAATATGACCTTGAGATCAAACCAGCAAACATTGTAAGAGGTCAAGGCTTCTGCAAAATGCTGGCCGGAGCATCGCAAATTTCTGAAACTCCATCTGAAGAGGTACAAATGGGTGAGGTAAGCCTAAACGATGCAGAATCATTATATGTTGATATCATTTATTATCTTAAGAACGGGTATGCTCCTTCACACCTTGATCATACTAAGAAAAGAGCTCTAAGATTGAAAGCTAAACAATATCAGCTCATAAATGATATTCTTTTCAGAAAAAATTATGATTATGTTCTTCTTAGGTGTCTTGAAAAAACTGAAGCTGAAAAAGTTTTGCAGGAACTCCATGATGGGCCAGCAGGCGGACACTATGCTGGAGATGCTACTGCACATAAAATCTTACACGCAGGATATTACTGGCCCACGCTGTTCAAAGACTCACACAGTTATGTGAGAAGATGTCAAGTCTGCCAAACTACTGCTGGGAGACAAAAGAAGCCGTCCCTGCCACTACAGCCGGTAAACATCGACCAACCTTTCAGCCAGTGGGGCTTGGACATAATAGGTGAGATCGTTCCTCACTCTTCTAAGTAGCATAGATACATCCTCACGACAACATATTATTTCACAAAATGGGTAGAAGCAGTTCCGCTCAAGACAGCTAATTCTAAAAATATTATTGAGTTCATTGATCAGTTTATAATCACTAGGTTTGGATTGCCATCTGCTTTAATGTTTGACAATGCATCATACTTTTCTGGAAATGCAATGACTGATTTTGCACTTAAAAGAGGATTCAAACTTAAATATTCGGCCAATTACTATCCGCAAGGTAATGGGTTAGCTGAGTCAACAAATAAAAACCTAATTAGGATTATTAAAAGAACAGTTGACCAGAATCAAAAGAATTGGCACAAAGCTTTGGTATATGCTTTATGGGCAGATAGGATAACGCAAAAAGCTTCAATCGACACTTCTCCCTTTAATTTAGTTTATGGGAAAGAAGTGGTTTTTCCAACTCACTTAGCCATTCCCTCTTTGTCTTTAGTACAATACATTGATGAAGTACCAACTTCCTCCTTACAGCTGAGACAAATGGAAATAATTAAATTAGAAGAACAACGAGAACAAGCTAAGAAAACGCATGCTCATCATCAAGTGCTTGCAAAATCGTCTTTTGATTCAAACATAATGACCAGAAAATATTTTCAGATGGGAGATTTAGTTTTAAAGTGGGATAAGGCTCATGAAGAAAAGGGCAAACACACAAAATTTCAAAGGATGTGGCTTGGTCCTTTTCAGATTGTTGAAGTCATAGGTCCATCAACATTTGTGTTACAGGATTTAGCACGAAGGGTGGATCCTTTGCCTGTTAATGGAAAAAATCTCAAGAAATATTTTCCATAGAAGATTATTCTTCCATTTTTTTGTAGAATAGTTTTTCTTTTCATAATAAAACCAGTTGTGAGTGGTTACATTAGGTATTTACGAAAAAGAAACCAATTCTCTTTCAGATTTTGAGCTTTTCGCTTGTATAAATAGCAAATCTTTTGAAAAATTGATCTTTATTATTGACAGATACAGTTGAAAATTTTTAGCCTAGATATGATACGAGTTTCAACTTCAAGGAATTTGATGAAAGCAACCTTTAGTGAAGAAATTGTTTTATATCAGCGCAATGAAAGGTATCAATAACAAAATGAAGATTCTCTGTAGAACAGCTGTTTCCAAAAAACTCTATTATTGTCGTCCAGGGCCATCTTAAGGAAACAATGACTTCCTCCCTGCTAGAGGAAGATCGCAGCTTTTAGAGAGATAATCCAAGGATACACTATATCTTGAAGAATAAGAGGTCTCATCACGAGCCGGCTTATCATGATCACAGATATCATAACTCGCTGACTTTGCCAATACTGTCTACCACAACAGGGCAATGAATCAATATTGTTGCAATCAAAAGACAAGGGGTCTCATCACGAGCCAGCTTGTTCAGCAAAGTTATGAATCAAGTGAGTGACTGTGTCATAATTTGGCTACCAAACCAAGACATTGTTCTTTAAGAATAAAAAGAAAATCAAAGCAATAAGTGTAAATATGGATTTTTCTTTGAAAGTTGTAGGTCACCTTAAGTAGGATACAGGATCATTGCTGGGTAACAAGTAACCCTATCAAGGCTATAAACGCCTGCTGGCAGCAGAGGCTCTACCTACGACAAATGAGCATATTTAAAACTGGTTTACAGAGGAGACTTTATTTTATCTTTACAAGACCAAGTAATGGCTGATGTAAATACAAGGACTAGCCTAAGGAAGCAAATAAATAGAATGAAAAGAAGATGAAACAAAATATCATTGACAGTTTAAAGCATAATGTACTCTATCTGTCCATAACAAAGTTTAATTTTCTGAAAAATTTTCTGTTTTGGAAGTTTGAAAAATTCAATAAGAAAACAGAGATAACTGGTTCTTCCAAGTGAATCGCCAATTGTTGTGGCCACCAACAACCCCCCTCCTTATTTAGTATTAGCAATAACACTAGATAAGTGGGGACCCTTAGTAAAAAATTCAAAAAATTTAATTAAAACTCATGTATTATACTCCTTAAGAAAATATCGCATCGCGCGAAGAAGATAGGACATTTCCTTGTGAGTAGAATGATAAACTGCGAGAATGCGACGCGAAATCCATCGCATCGCATGCATTAAGAAACACTCATAAACGAAAATTTTAAGAAATCACTGACGACCGATATGCGACATCGCATATCGCAACATCGCAAAAACAGCACATAACTATTTAACAAATTGTAACGAATTGCGATCTTGCGATAATGCGATAATGCGATCGGCGATCTTGCGATCGCGCGAAACAGCAACCTGCAATCCTGCGATCGGCGTGATCGGCTAACCCTGCGATAACACATATTGATAAAATGCGATAACGCGATGATGCGATGCGAATCGCAGAAATCATCCATCGCAGATTTTCCCCGGCTCAACATTCAAGAAAATTGAATACGCGCGTTAATGAAAATTAATGAATGTACGCCAAGTGTTAATGAAAGACAGTTTTGTATTTTTCGAAGAGTTAGTTCACGTCAGATGGCATGTTTTTGTACATCTGTAGAGTTCAGAGCTTTCTTGTCAATTTTTATTATCATTACGCTCTCCTTATGTGTGAACTGCAGGAATAAAAAACAGAAACAATATGAAGCAATGTGTAGGGAGCAATTAAGGAAAAAGGTAAAGCTCCAAAGCTCGGAAGCAGAGAAGAAATGCCCTCATGGACTGCTGCCGCATGCAACAGAGTCGCAAATTTCAGAGCACTACTGAGCTATTCATTACAGATCTATCAGTCAGAGCCATGGTTCAAAGAATAGTTGAATAATGCTGATATCAACAGGTGATTTAACGCTCAAGGGTAGAAGTTCACAAAAGCAGTATGTTTGCAAAATTTTAAAGCTTATACCCGATAAAGGAAAGGCGCTAAAGGCGAAAAACACACCAGAAAGGCCCGGATCAAAGAACGAAGGCAGTTTTCGATGCATGATTAGCGCTATCACGCATCGCTGAGAAAATTGCTTAAAAAAGCAAAGTCCTTAACTGCTTAGTCACTCGTAAGCCCGGAAATGCAAGAAAGCAAAGGCAGAGGCAATTTAAGGGTTAACCAAGTGGAATCTGGGTTATTACTGAGCATACACAATAAATCCACATAGCCAGAGATGATTCTCAAGCATATCTACTATTTTGCTAGAAAAAATGGTGCCAGCGCTTGCCATTTCTGTTTGCTTAGCTCAACCAAAAGCGGAAGACAGTCAATCGACTCTACCCAGGCAAATATTGAATGCTCGCAATATTAAGGAGCAAATGCAAAAGTAGTTAGATATTAGATTTAATTTTTAGAAATAATTTTTCTTAGAAAAAGGGCGGTCATTTAAACCGTATCCTGAATATGTGTAATTAAGTTATTTAGTTAGTAGTATTTAAACCCTTCTCATGCATTTAGAGAAAGGTCCAGAAATTTATCAAAAACTTGTCCTCAGAACATGCACTTTTGCACCCTCCGAGGAGGTTTTGATGAATGAATGGATCAAGATTTGTTGATGTTTGCATTTGATATCTGCTACTAATGTTGCACTTTTGTACTCTTAGTAGATGTTAGAGCAAGGAGAAATAAATCATTATTGCTTGAAGCTTATGAGTAGGACCAGTCATAAATGGTACTTTTATCTCTTAACCATTTCTGCTTATATGTTAAAGTGATATACAGTTTTTAGTTGTTTATATGTTATTGCATGAATGCTTGAGTTACCATTTGGCACTTTTAGCCTAATAGACACTACAACAACATCTCCCTCACTTCCTCTAATTTAGTGAAAAGGATTAGTTTCCTTTCTTGGGTCTAAGTTGTCATAATTCCCACCACCTCTTCATTTCCCTCCGGGATTTTCAAACATAATAACCTGCAAAGGAGGGGGTGTATCCTTTGAAATAATTGAATTCATTTCCATGTTGCATCCCTTAGAGGGAGGGATACCAACATTCACTAATGCTACATGATTTCATCACTTTACAACTTTTTTGGAGGTAATGCTTTGGGGTTATGTCTCAAAGTACTCAAAATGTTTTAGTTTGTTGTTTGGATCTTGACCTTTGGGAAGGGCTCCTTTAACCCTTATATCTAGATGAATTTGTTGGGTTAATTTGACTCAGTCATAGAGTAGTTGAGATAATATTTAGTTAGTTCTTGATGGATTTATCATTGGTGGTTTATGACCCATCGTTATGGAAACCCATGTTAACATGTGATGAAGTTTATTTAAAGGCTTGAGATACTCCATTGTAAGATGCCTTGATTAATTAATGTCTGCCTAGTTTGGATATTTTGATCAAGGTTAATAAATATCTATTAGGTGCCAATTTTACTAGTTATGAGTTTCTAGGGTAAATATATAGTGTTTATTTATGCACATGCTTCTTGTTTTGTTATTTATTTCTTTGAGTTTAATATGTGGTGTTAGACCATAGATTAACCTGGACTCTTTCATGAGAGTGGTATGATGATGAGAGCATGAGAGATTCAAAAAGAAGCATGATTCATGGATATATGAAACATGGTAAAGTGACACATGGAAATGTATTACAAGGATTAATGTGGAACATTAGAAAAATAACATTGAGGAAGAAGTACTCAATTGAGGAGTAGGAAGGATGATAGTAATGAAAGAGGTTGATGTTTCATGGCATCACATGCTTAGGCATATAATTGTGTGTGTGCATTGGAGTTATATTTTATCACATATCTAGAATGAGCATATGGTTATAAGACCTATTTAGGCATGTATACCCCCCTCAATTAATGATTTGTGGGTACTATCTATACCAATGTGATGTGATTTATAGGTGGGGGGAGCATATTCTATTCTTGAAAGCCTAGTAAAAAAATTTAATGGGGGCTAGGTGTTTATCCAAAGTCAAGTTTAAAATGGGATATTGGGTTAATATTCACTTAGTCATCTGATTAATTAAGATAACCTTGATTTGATCATTAATGGGTTTACTATTGGTGGTTTACAGGCACATGGCATTGAGTAACTCATGATATTTGATATGATGAAGTCTATTTAAAGGCTTGAAGAACTCCATTATAAGATGTCTTAGTTGACCTAGTGTTTGGTTGGCTTGACCAATGAAATAATATATATCTATTAGGTGTTGGTTTTCTTGGTTAAGGGTTTCCATGATAAATATTAACTCTATTGTTGGGAGAATTAATTGTCTTTAATAAAACAGATCAATTTATTACACATAAATTATCAACCAAGGTAAGTCTGTTTATTTCATGGTTGTCACACACAATATATGCAAGAAAAAAATAACAAATAACATTGGCTAATACCTACTTATCACTAAGATTTCTTATACAAGAACATGGAAACCAATAAAACCAAAAGTTGTTGTAACTCTCCACACTTGCAAGAATATAAACAATTCAACAAAAACATCACTATCAAACCCTCACTTGCATAAAAAACCCACTCTATGCACAATGTTGGAAATGAAATCACACTTGCAGAATAAAATGGCACTCATCTATTCTAGACCACTCTTGCAAGAAAGGGAAAT
This sequence comes from Pinus tabuliformis, assembly GCA_031772625.1. Lineage (NCBI taxonomy): Eukaryota > Viridiplantae > Streptophyta > Pinopsida > Pinales > Pinaceae > Pinus > Pinus tabuliformis. The sequence goes on from CM062817.1 coordinate 304,854,260, forward strand.
AACACTCCTTGAAATCAATTGCAAAAACCATTCAATCACAACCACACAACTATCAATCCAATCAGAATCAACCCATTCACTAACTATATAACACACTGTAACTCATGTAACAACAACCAACTAATATTTTTGTATCAACGACGAATTATAAATATGCAACAACAATTAAATAGTAGCAACACAAAATTACTAAGTATCTATTCAGAACTAACTATGTTGACACATGAATAATCTATATTAGATATTCTACAAGAAAATTTAACCAATAGTAACAGAAATATACCAACAAGAAATTGTATTAGTGATGATTTGAAATTATATCAAGAAATAATTTAACATAAATTGCAAGTAACTTGAAAAGCAACTATGCTACCTCTAAAATGCAACAATCCCTACTAAAGAGGAGGTCCCTTCCTCCTTAACAAGGAGTTGTTAAGTCACAACTCACAAGCTAGCATAACAAACCATGAAAAAACTGCGAGCACGTAAAATATTCCATTAGATTTGAGAAAATACAAGATGCACAATTAAAAAAATGATGGTGTCACCCCTTGCCTAAGGTAGAGGGTTTTTTTCTTATAGGTTTTCATCCTGTCTAATATTGGTACCAAAATCAACCATAAGAATCTATCGATTCTTAGGTTGTTCAAACTAAGAGTCTTTTCTTAACAAATTACAACAATTTACTAGAAAAAAAGTAATGCCATAATGGTATGTCATTTTAGCAAGTGACTAAAACGAAGGATCATAATTATTATATTCGAATTGGCTAAATTGTCAATAACAATCAAATTATTGCTTAGAAAGTGGTCTTGGTTGACTTGGATGAGTAGCAATATCCATATCGACTCCAAAAAATGGCACCGAGGAAATAGAGTGTTCATCAACATGAAACGCAATAGCAGAATTAGAATAACCATAGATCCTTACCTAGTGTGACAACATTACAAAATTTTGGAAGAGAAACATTGCATCATATAGGATAAAGGGAGTAGTAGAATCCTAAAAAGCCAAGTCACCCTGTAAACATCCTTCTTATCATTTTGTAAGTAAATTTACCCAAAAATAGTTATCCTCTCACAAAATACAATAAAATTTGCATAAGTTAGGGTGACATGAAAGGATAATATACATTGGTCTAAAATATAATCAATGGAGTAAAAGGATGTAGTTGTAAAGGTGAAAGTCATAGAAAAGGTAAGGAAATGATGGTGAAAAATATGCCAATTCCTAGACCCAACATCTCCCTCCAACTGAATCAACTACATATCCTCATGCGGACCCCCAATTTAGCCTTCAATGCATGTTGTGATCTTGAGAATTCTGCCAAAAAAGGGTCTGGGAACTATGGCCAACTCACTATTGACGAAACATACCTATGGGAGCTGATGGAACTCAATTTCATTTCTAGGTTTGGTTTTTATGCCCCTGACTTAAATTTTCTACATGCCCCTAAATGGCATTGGGAAGTGAGTTGAAAGTCACTATAATTGGAAAATCGAAGCCCAGTTGAACAAATCGTTAGTTTCATTGGAATTGTGACATCTAATTATCCTATGTTGTTGTTAGGTATAGGAAGTACATGAAACTATCTTAGGTTAAACATTTACAAGGAAAACCATGAATTAAACTTACTGACGACCTTTTTATATGTCTTAAAAACAACTAGCACTTACTCCAATTATCGACCACAAGGCTTGTAGGATTCGAGACATCAACATAGTATGTGTCGATTAAAATATATCCTAAACCTAATATTATGTCATTGTTAGTTACTAGAAGTATAGGAAATTATCCTCAGTTAAGCATTGAAAAGAAAATCCTATGAGTTAAGCTTAATCTATCTTAAGGAAATTATCCAATTAAAATTTCAGAGTAAACTAAATTATATTCTAATCTAGTCTAGTCTAAGACAGAGTATGCCCAAAGATGGGGCTTATGTATTTAAGTTTGATGATGGAGGTGTTCAAGAACGACTTAAGGATTATATATTTTGGGGGTTTAAGATAATGAAGGAACTTATGGGATTCACTATGAAATAGGGTCTTTCTACTAGCATTCAGTATTTAAGATCCACTCGGGTGCTAACATGCCATGATAATACCTCAAGAAAATACATAATGTCTCAATGCTAAACAAATATTAAAAGATGAAAAATTAAATCCAATCTCAGAAAAACACGTAGTACCTCATAAACCAACAAATTTAATCATCATTAGAATCAATTCCATAACAATGCTACTCTTCCTCAGTAGTAGTAGAATTCCAAAAAAGAAAAAGAAAAAGAAAAGAGATAGTGAACCTCTTCCTCTTATCACCAATTTGTTACAATTTAAAAATTAATTAGAAGTCTCTTCATATTTATACATGACCTAAGACATTTTTGAAATGTGTGAGGAAAATGATTTTCACATAGCATTAAGTACATCCTCATTAAATTTTGGTGGAAAATAACTCATCCTCATTAATTTTTTGTTGTGCATGAATACTCCAAATTGGATTGATTTTATAGGGTAAAAGTCAGGGATTGTGTGCCTCAAATAAATGCATACCAGGATCACTAATTACTAATTAAGTAGTATACAATTTGAATTAGTCATATTGGCCAAGAAATAAATAGTAGGCGTGCATTTTAGTTAAGCAAGGCTATTTCAGCCTGCTTAAGAAATATGCATGCTCAACCTTAATTTCTAGGAAAAATTGAATGATTAAACTTGGAGAGTATATTTTTACTCATAAGTAATATTAATACAATTAAATATTTTAAATTTATCAAATAGATATTTATGTTGTTACAGAATACTCCAAATTGCATGGATTTTATAGGATAAAAGGCAGGGTTTGTGTGCTTCAAATAAATGCACACCATAACTTGTAAATAATTTCCAATGATATAATGATCATTCCATACTATGGGTCTATGAAGTTCCACCTCAACCTTGTGGTGTAATAAAACCCTAATGGGCCTCAGTTATGTGATGTAACAATGCCCTAATGGGCCTCAATTCTTAAGTATGACAGTGCCCTCTTTGGGCCTTCTTATCTATGATATGAGAAAATATTATGACAAAGATATGAAGGAGATATGTTGAGCCCTATGATAGATATATCATGGCATGCCTATGACTATTCTGTTGCATTTTTATTGTTAATGTTCTCTCTACATAATTGTTTATGATAACATGGGGTGAATGCAGTGTGAAAATGGTTTAAAATGAAATTATCTATAGTAGAGACTTCTAGGCCTAATATAATTAACATTGTCAGTACCCTATTAGTTAATGGTTAATGATTAATATGCTTGAGTAAATGTTGAAAAATGAAATAAATCATATGGTTTTCAAATCTGGTCCATAAAATTAAACATCTACATGGGGAGAGAGGAAAATTTATAGGTCACCTAAGGGTGGTAATGAAACTATTTTCCCCGTTAAAAATATGGATAGGTTTTTACTTTTAGTATTTTATTCCTATTTGGATTTTAAAGTGATTGTTGAGTTGACTATTCTTGTCAAATACTCAAAAAGGCATTGTCCCTCCAATCCTCTTGTTTTTTTCTTTTTCATGTGTGGTGGTAATATTAATTCTAGCAATACTTGGAGTCTTGTATTTTGGAAATTTATAGATACAATCATGTCATGGCTAGCTATCCTCCTCCTAGAGGGTTTTATAATGACAAGATGCATGAGATAAGGAAGGAGATGAGACACCTATATAGTCAATTGGAAGTCCTTCATAAGGCCATGGTCTACATTAGTATCCAGATGGGATCCCAAATGAAGAAGAATGAAGAGTTGGAAGGGTAAAGAATTCAAGGACCCTGGTTATTTAATGCAAGGTATGGTGGGAAACATTCCACCAATATACTACCCTAGGAGGATGCCATTTATCCTATCATATCCCAACCAATTTTACAATTAGAATGTATAACATTTTTCAATGGCTAAATATGGCATACAAGGGTATGTTGTCTCTACTCTATGTTGCAGGAAATGCAAATTGACATATAAACATAAAAATATCCAAGTAACTTATTCAAAGTCAACTATTGATGCCTTGTTTTCCATCCAGATAACAAAGTGGGTACAATTTTTGTTTTGTTTTATGTTTTTCCGATCACCGACTTTAGTGTCGACTTAAGTCTCATAATGTGATCCAGTTGAGGTGAAAAAGTTGACACAAATTGCACCTAGTCTAGCACCATCAAGTTATTTTTTCCATAAAAAATTAGACACAAGAAGACAATAATCTATAGGTATATGATGCTATAGAAGACAACAATAAGGATGGTATAGAACATAATGATCCAAATACATCTAGTAACTATATATATGGTATACAGTCAAATTTCAATGATGATGAAGATGACACGGGTCAAGATGAGGATGATCATACTATTAAATAGTTCAAAGAAAATATGAAGATTGACAATACACTAGATGAAATTATTGTAGACAATAATGCTAACGAGAAATACTTCTAAATTTTCAGAATTATTTGTAATCCATGTTTAAAAAATGATGATTTTTATGGCCCAAACTTTGAAATGCTTTAGTATTATTGTGTTAATACAAATTACTTATTGCAATTAAAAATTACTTTTAAACCTAACTACTAATAAAATAAGTTCATCCAACCTTAATTTTAGGGTTTTAACCAAGAAACTTCAAGTTTCAACTATTAAAATACAAGTTTGATTTTTCTTAGTCCATCCCTTTGTTCCCAAACATCCTTGGTGTGCATTTATTTGAGGCACACAAACCCTGCCTTTTACCCTATGAAATCCACGCAATTTGGAGTATTCTTGAATAACATAAATATATATCTGAAAAATTAAATTATTTAATTATATTTACATTACCTATGAGTAAAAAAATACTCTATAAGTTAAATCATTCAATTTGGACTTGAAATGAAAGTTCAACGTGCATTTTTGTGAAGTAGGCAAAAATTGCCCTGCTTCACTAAAATACATTTCCAAGATTCATTTCTTGGCCATTACGATTGATTCAAGTTGTATAGTATAATTATTAATTTTACACGCTAATTTTCTTCTCGTAATTTTATGTTGTTCACAAACTGTTGCCACTTTTGGGGTGATACCGTGAACTGTGATTGCTGCAATACCTTCATTTAGATTAACTTCAACCTTCGTATCAATAAATTAGAAAAAATTAATTGCATTAATGTTATTTATGAGTAAAAAAATACTTTCCAAGTTGAATCATTCTATTTGGCCTTGAAATGAAGGTTGGCTATGTATTTTTGTGAAGTAGGCCAAAATTTTCTTAGTTCACTAAAATGCATGTCAAGGTTTCATTTATTGGCCAATCTAATTCATTCAAATTGTAGATTATTTTTTTTTAATGATTTTACACACTTTTCAATTGTTATATATTTACTTTGAGCTCAAATATTTATACTTCAAATTTCATACAACATTCTAAGTTTTGCTTTGACTTGCGTTATGTGAAATTTTTGTACAAGTGGGAAACATAGTTATGTAAGATATATGCTAGACATGATGCAAGGTTATATCATAAGTTAGATATTGTCTAATCATGTCGCATTTCAAATTTCATTACGAAGAATGTAATTGGTTTAGCCTAGGATTGCATATTTGTTTCGAATTGAGCATTGACAAATATGATGAATTGCTACATTCGCAGACTTTGATTTTAGTGAGTTAAGATTTATTTTATGTTAATGAGTATGATATGTTGTAGAAAATATTTGTATCTTTAGGATGGAATGATCATTATTTCACTTCCAATTAATTACAGGCCCTGGTGTGCATTTATTTGAGGAGCACAATCTCTGCCTTTTAACCCTATAAAATCAATCCAATTTGGAGTATTTATGCACAATAGAAATTTAATGAGGATGAGTCATTCTCCACCCAAATTTAATGAGGATTTAATTCACGATATGTGGGGAGGCATATTCCCCACACATTTCAAAGGTCTCTTAGGTAATTTATAAATAAGAGAGACTTATAATTTGTAAATCATAACACTCTAGTGACAAGAGGAGGGAGTTCACTATATTTTACCTTTCACTTTTTCTTGTATGGAATTCTACTACTATTGAGAAAGAGTAGCATCGTTGTGGAATTGATGTTCATGATGATAAATTTTGTTGGTTTATGAGGTACTATGTGCTCTTTTCAGATTGGTTTAAAGTTTTCATATTTTAATATTTGTTTAACATTGAAATGCTATGTATTTTCTTTAGGTATTATCATGGCATGTTAGAACTAGGTGGGTCTTAAATACTGAATGCTAGTATAAAGGCCCTAGTTGATAGTGAATACCATAATTTCCTCCATTCTCTTAAACTCTAAAATTATATTCACCATTTTGACAGGGCCACCAATGTACTTCAGAATATTTATCCTCTTCACTTCAAGATCTACCCAATTTTGTCTTATATGGGTACGAGTATATTGTAATATCCTTTTGTAATTAATTTGTAAGTGGAATTCCAAGTGTCAATTGTGGAATGTGAAGATTCATTTTGTAAAGAAGTTGAAGAGTCATGAGAGAAGTCTAAGAGTCACAAAACGGATATGAATAGTCACCCCCTTATGATATAAATATATCCTCATAACTCATTTAAAAGGATTTTGGAAGCCAAAATTTTGGCTAGGATTTTAGCTTAGAATCAGGAGCTTGGGAGTTTTTTGAGAGCCTTGGATTCTCTGTAGCATAGAGGGAGTATCTTTCTTTGGAGGAGAAGGTGTAGACTTCATGTTACACTATTGGGGCTAGTGGTTCATCAATGGTATATGTATGCTTGGAAATTTCACTTTAATAAAATCTCAGAGCTGACATGTTTTCATGCATATGTTATGAATATAGTAGGACTATTCTTGTTATGTTTGAAATATATGTTATTTCACTTACGCTAACACTTATGAACTATTTCATTTGCATTAGTATGAATCTTGTTGAATGCGTGTTGTTGTTTATTTCCATCATGGTTAACATGTGAACTATTTTGTAGGCTAACTCATGATGTCTTTATGCTCATGTGTTCCTTTCAAGTTGCGTACTATTATAAGATTCTAAGGGGATCACTCACTTTCCCTTCGTGTGCTTTAACCTTTCATACATCGTACTTGACCCTCTGCAGAGTCATATTTTTTTTCACCAAAGTCACGATTACACCACTCTATGCGTTATTGTAACAAAGGCACATCATTAAAACCCACTGTGTTGGAAACAGGGTTGAGTTCCAGATGGGGCTCCTACTCCAAACAGTCTAAGGTCTATTTGGGACTTCATATCAGGGAGATCCCATAAACGTTGGTGGGTCCAACACCATTAACAAATGGATTAGAAAATGCCATGGGAAAAAACCATCATGCCCAAAACCGTGTGTGAAAACCATGCGCAAAACCATGGGTAAGTCCGCCCACCATATTTAGGTCCACCCAACTATGTTAGTTGTGCAAACAATATAGCACACCCAATATTCCCCCACTTGCTGTTTTATTTCCACATTGGGGGCCATATGAGTGCTTAGTCATTGGTCCAAATTTACAATTGTTATTGTTTCTCTACACCAAGAAAAATTCTCAATTCTCACAAACTTCGTTAACGACATTTTCAACATTCTTCAAAATATCCACCTTTACTAACAACACCTTTTTGTCTTCAACCATATCCCTCACAAAGTGATACTGAACATCAATGTGTTTTTACTTCGAATGATAAGCAAAGTTCTTTGCCAAGGAAGTTGCACTTTGGTTGTCACAATCTATCCTTATAGCTTGTTGTACCAACCCATACTTGAACACAATATCTACAACAAAAATGGTTCCATGCTTGCATTAGTGACTTCCATGTATTCAACATTTATAGTTGAAAGTGCCACTACAGACTTAGACCTTCTCATCCAGTTGATTGTTCCTCCAAATAGGTTAAACACATACCTACTTATAGATATTATATGATCTAGATCTCCAGCCCATTTTGCGTCAACAAAGCCACACATGTCCAAAGTTCTATCCAATATTGCTCTTCTTTGGTAGCATAGACCATAATCAGCAGTGCCACACAAATACTTGAAAACCTGCTTCATTGTTGTCTAATGCTCCTTGCTTGGTTTTGACATAAACCTTCTTAATACTCCCATTTCATCTGCAATGTATGGTCTAGTACATACCATTTCATACATCAAGCTACCAATTGCACTCGCATATGGAACATGGGACATGTCCTTTTCCTCTTCATGTGTCTTGGGATATTGTTCAACAGATAACTTTACACTTACAAGAATAGTAACCTTCATTGATTTGTTATCCTGCATATTAAACCTCTACAATATTGTCTCAACATACTTCCTCTGGTTTAACCAGTGTTTCTTATTTTCCCGATTTCATTTAATTTCCATGCCCACAATATATTTTGCATCACCAAGATCATTCATGTAAATCTAGAGGAGAATAGGGTTTTCAAACCCTGGAAAATTTCTTTGTCATTTCCAATCGACAACATATCATCCACATACAAGACCAAATAAATAACACGTTCACCAATTAATTTAAAATACACACAATGATCTTCTTTGATCCTGGTGAAGCCAAGTCCCCGTATATATGTATCAATATTTTGATACCACATCCTTGGTGACTGCTTTAACCCATACAAAGACTTTTTAACCATGCATACTAGTTTTTTCTTACCCTTCACCGCAAAGCTTTATGGTTGCTTCATGTATATATATTCTTCTAGGTCCCCATGAAGAGATTTTGTCTTCAAATCCATCTGTTCTACCTCAAAATCAAAACCAACAACAACACATAAAAGTAATATAATAGAAGCTAACTTGGCGAGAGGAGAATTTTTAATTTCACCAAAATCAATTCCCAACATCTAGGAATAACCTTTTGCTACCAACCGAGCTTTGTATTTTTCCAACTTTCCTTATGCATTCATATTCTTCTTAAACACCCATTTTTAGCCAATGGGTTTCCTTCCAACTGACAACTCCACCAGATCCCAAGCCTCATTTTTGTCTAAAGATGTCATTTCTTCAACCATGGCCTCCTCCTAGAGTTTTCCATCCTCTGAATCCACTACCTCTTTAATAGTTATGGGATCATCATCAATAATACATAAAGAAAATTTTGAATAGAAAGCAGATGGACTATACCTCTGTAGCTTCCTTCTCTCTTGAATTGATCTCCTCAAAACTAGAGCGTGTGGCTCTTCCTCTTCTAATTCTTATTTTTTTGTAGAGTCTAATTCTTCCTTTTTCATTTCAAACTCTATCTTCTTAGGTTCATTTGGTAAGACTTAATGTTTAATAACATTTTCCGCCAATGGGTTTCCTTCCAACTGACAACTCCACCAGATCCCAAGCCTCATTTTTGTCTAAAGATGTCATTTCTTCAACCATGGCCTCCTCCCAGAGTTTTCCTTCCTCTGAATCCACTACCTCCTTAATAGTTATGGGATCATCATCAATAATAGATAAAGAAAATTTTGAATAGAAAGTAAATGGACTATACCTCTCTGGCTTCCTTCTCTCTCGAATTGATCTCCTCAAAACTAGAGTGTGTGGCTCTTCCTGTTCTGATTCTTATTCTGTTGTAGAGTATAATTCTTCCTTTTTCATTTCAAACTCTATCTTCTTAGGTTCCTTTGGTAGGAATTCATGTTTAATAACATATTTCACCTCTTTAAACACCACATCTTGATTGTACACAACCTTCCTCATTTTTGGGTTCCAAAGCTTATAATATTTTAAACCATCCTTATACCCAACAAAGAGGCACCTTTCATATTTACTATCCAACTTGGTTATTTTCTCTTTTGGAACATGTACACATGCATCACAACCAAATACCATGAGATATGAGAGAGAGAATTTCTTACCAATCCAAACCTCATGTGGAGTCTTATCCTCCAACGATGCTGAAGGTGATATATCAAATAGGTAACATGTAGTATGCACTACCTCTGCCCAGAATTCATGTCCTAACCCAATACCACTAAGCATCCTTCTTGACTTTTCCATCAATGTCTTGTTCATTCTTTCTATAACTCCATTTTGCTGAGGTGTGTATGGAGTAGTCTTATACTGTGTTACCACACTTCTTACAAAACTCTTCAAATTACTTCTTGTAGAACTCTCCACCATTATATATCCTTAACACCTTTTTTTTAAGACAATAATGAGTACATTCCATTAGGCACAATTGGTAACTTCGTAGAAATGAATGCCACTATTCCACCTTTAGTAGAACTGTTTTTTTAATACCACACAGGCTAACATGTCTCTGAAGACTTGAACCCACGCTACCTAGGACATAATTCATGATCCATACCACTTGAGTTAAGATCCTTTGACATCTCTCCTTAACACCTTAATCTTATTTTTTGTCTTATTTTTCACTAGAGCCTTAAATTCTTTAAACTTGTCAAAGACTGTAGATTTCTTCCTGAGGAAATGTATCCATGTATCCCTTGAGAAGTCATCTATAAATGAGAAATAGTACACATAATTCCCAAGTGATGGAACTGAAATAGGTCCAAACACATCATTGTGCACAAGCTCTAATATCCCTTTCACCCTCTTAGAACCAGAGGGGAAACTCACTTGTATCTGCTTCCCATACACACAATGTTCACAAGGATTTAGACATATCATCTACCATACCATTACCATGGTTGGCTTGTTGGGGCCTAACCCAGGTTCGGAGTTAATTCGCCAAAAAAATCCCTGTACTACTGGCCCTTCCGGCAACAATCTGCAGAGCGCGGACTGAGGTCTCACCCGAAGTAGTATGGGGGGGGTGCTGAAACCAGGTTTCCACACCCTTGAGATGTCTGAGAGGTTGAACTAGTCCTACTATTAGTCCCTTCACGTAGGTTTCTTCGCGCACTTCCCTAGCCTTCACGCCCTGATATACTTGTCTTCGTGCAGCCCTAACCAGGGTTTATGGAGCTTCCGCGTTGCTGGAGTAGCGCACTGTGCTATTCCCTTAATTCGCACCTGAGATCTTACTTATCTTCCTATGCCTAGTCTATTATCTTCGCGTAAATGGATGTCTTACATTATATTTATTACAACACATTCATAAGAGTTCGCGCAACAAATAAACAATACACATACAATTTAAACCCAATCATACATTAAAACAGGGAAAGATACACAGTAATATGGTAAACTTCTCTTTCTTAATTCTTCCAATGATTACAGACTCAACCTGTCCTGCGCACTCATTTGCAGGGTTCCATGCACTCAGCTATGGACTACTAGGCCTCTGCACACTCAGCTGCAAAGCCTTCTCTTACTCTACGACCCAAAGACACACTTTACACTTCGACTCAATCATTTTGACTCATCATGCTTTCATTCTATTCTCTCCTTTCTCTACACTTAGAGCCTCACTTTATTTATACAATCCCATGGTCCACGGACCATGGGTAGGTCTATCAAGCTGACATTACATTACAAAACCAAGGGCAGACAACCTTGTGACTCTATTATAACTTCGCGCTCTGCACCCATAACTCGCTGAGCTTTTACAAAAGACTTGGTCAAAACTTTGGCTTTAAGCCCCAAAACATGCCTTGGGGGGATTCCATGCCCAACAGGCCCCCAACACAAACATCGTGACTCACCCTCGAGTCACTTTGTCAGCACAGAGATCTTCGCATGGAGTCCCTCCAACTCTGTCTGAACTGCTGCAAGGTCGGCAACGCACTGAGTAGCTTCCTGCTGGATCTCCTGGACGCATTGTTCCGAGACCACGGTGTCTGAACTGCTTCCTTGCATCTGTGCGAGCTTGCCTTCAATTACTATTGTGATGGTGAAGGCCTCGTCAATCCAAGGCTGAATGCATGCCTTCAGGACTGCTTCCTTATGTCGTGCCACGTCTACTTGTTCTTTCAATGCTTTGGCTTGTTGCATCCATGCGAGCCTTTGAGTGAGGGCCACGGTCTACGCAGTTCCTTTCATGCTATCATACTACTACTGGAGTTCTCGCGCCTCTATCTCTAAGCGTTGGATGTTGGAGTCCTCCTGCAGATTCTTGAGGACCTCAAAGGACTCTTCCAACATTCTAGTGCAGTCTCGCACTGCATTGCCGATCTCATCCAGTCCCGCTGTAATAGTGCTAGCGCACTGTTCTCTTACTTCCGGAGGGGTGGACGGCTGCGCCTTCAACAGCAACTCTGTGATCTGAAGGTTCAACTCCAATTGAACCTTTGTCATTTCCTCCCGCGCCTCACGCACCCATGCTGCTAGCCTGTGGATGCGCGCTTCTACTGGGATGGCTAGCTCAGGGACGCTTTGACAAGCTTTGTCCAGTACCTATACCAACTGCCGATTCTACGACACCACTTCATCATGCTACAAGCTTAACTATTCCATGTTGATTTTCTTCTCGCTTAGTACCTGCAGTGCACGTCTCTCCTTATCTTGCAGTTCTGCAGTAATCCCATCCATGTTGATTCCGATACCCTTTAGTGCATTGATCGTAGGCCTGTCGGCCTCATTTGTTGTCACTAGTGCCCCTTTCGACAACACTATGGTATTTGTTACCCGAGCACGCAGCATCTGCTCTACTTTCGTTGTCCCTATTGCGAGGTTGGTCAAATGAGTACCATCCTGAGGAGTGTGTTGTTGGGAAAAGTATCCAATACGGAATGACCCTATCCCACTCTAAGGGTGATAGTACCTCAGCAACAATCAAAGCAAAGCTATTCAAGATTACTTCTTTATGAGATGTAAGAGAGAGGAGGAAGAGATCCACTAACCGATGTCTTCCGCTAATGATTGATCCAATCTTCTCTCTTTGCTGCTTGCTCCCAGCTCCTTGCTATTTCACTGGCCCAGCTACACCAAGATCCTGCAAAATGGCAAGAAAGGGAGACTACAAGAATCATACATTCATAACTGATTCAAGGATTAGAATAAATCAAATATACAAGCATAACAATACACCATTGAGACACATGCATATAGAAGAACCTCAAATGCTTTATTAATGGAAGAAGTAAAGTTCAGGAAGTGATACAACCATAAAAGGCCCAATCCAGCATCACCTCCCAGCAGAAAGAAATCTCCTCTTCACCTCCTTCAAGCAAATCACCCAATAGTTCTATACTCAAACCAACAACACTTCCTTACATTCACAAGATTCCAGCCTCCTTAGACCTCATGAGAGAGCTCTATATATAGGAGTTTTGGAGAAAGGATGAGTCAGCTTGAGGCTGGCATGAAGCTGACTAGTGTCCTCTCCCACTTCAGTTATTCTTCAGTTCTTGAGTCCACTTGGAGGTTCTTGCTTCCACTTGGAGATCTAGATCCTCTTACTCATCACAAGTCGAATTCCCTGATCCAAGTGTCATTTTGGAAGCTTCCTGGGCATTGACACCTTGAGGAATGACTGTGCCACTTGGCCAAACTCGCCCAGCGCAGGTAGCCTTCTTTGCAGTTGACATTTAGCGCAGGTACACAGTGGAGCAGTTGACATTCAGCGCAGATGCTCAGTGGAGCAGTTGACATGATCCAGAATTAGCTTGTTTTTGAGTGTTTTCAGGTGGAGAACTGATATTCAGTGCTGTGGTTTGCTGACCTTGTTCCTCTAGGGGTAGGAACAACATGTTTAGGGACTTTGGATCCCTTAGATTATTGACATTTCATGCTTCATGCTGTAAGGCACAAAAATGTCTATAACAGTTTCCCCCTAAAGTATGAGGTCGTTTATCGGGTGAAATGCTTTATCAGGAGGATCCGAAGTTCATTCAATCGCTGAGAGGTGACCTGTAATAAAATACAATACAATACATTATTTTTCATTCTGCTTTCATGATCTAGCTGAGGCGAGCATTCCCATGCTCAGCTTTATAAATTCATTTTGGTACATAGAGCAGACGATCGTCTGATGGTAGACTGATAATTCTCTGCTGAAATTATCATCCTTTGAGTAGGATGATCATCTGCTGTAATGATATACATGTCAAATGTCTTTATATTTCCTGAATATATATCGCAGCCCGGATGGATGAAACTAGATCCGGGGTCTTCAAACTCGTTTGATCTTCACTCTAAGTACAAGTCTATCCATGTGAGAATTGCGCTGAAGTCGAACATGGAAAGACATCGCTTGATTACCGGTCAATGATGTAAACCGTTAACAAGCGCGAGAGGAATCACCGATAATGATAATGACCCTCAAGGTACTGCAGTACAATTCACGTGGTGTGAATAAAGGACTTGGCGTCGAACACCACGCAAAATCTTCTGGTCGAAGGTCATTGATGTATACCTGTCGCCGGAAGTGAGAAACTTGCCATTGAGGCATGCAAGCTTCAAAGTACTGAGGGGGGTGTTCCTAGATCAACTTCTCGGATAATGAGCTGAAGTCGACAAGAAGCGATCCGTCAAAGGAGGGCCTTAATGAATCCCACATCAGTGACACGGAACGGAGCTAATGATTTTAGTGGAGGTGAAAACAATCTGTGACATATGATTCAGGGTGGCGATCATGGGTGGATGAAGGATAATGTATGGCAGTGGATGGGACACGGTTGACTCTTTCTGAACAACATCTCTTGAACATATAACGACACTGATGCGATGGATCGGTAGCATTACCCCAAATGTGGATGGTTTGGCGAGGACCATGGTGATGAGACCGGTGAATGAAACAACCCAACCCGATGTGATACGGAGGAAAAGTGTCATGTTCAAGAGCGACTTGCTACCATTAAAGCTTTGAGGTTCTCCCAATTTTTCCCCAGTCATTTCTGACCAGTACCTCTTTATTTTTGTCAAGCTTGAGGAGGATAACATATGCTTGTTCTATAACCTGCCCTTCGGGCAAGCCCATCGCTATATTTTAACGAGCCTAGCGATAGGGAAACTCGTTCTCGTCTAAAGACAAGTTTGTCGCTATTTAATCATTTTAACGAGTCTAACGACAAGGAAAACTCGGTCCTTTTCATTTTTAGAGAGTCTGAAAAGGTACAGAAAGTTAACTCCAAAATTCCTTTTTTGTCATCTAATCCCTTAAGTCCGAAAAAGTATAAAACAATACAGAAGGGATGAGTTTTCGATAATTTTAACGAGCCGAATAAAACAAGCACTCGACCTTTTTGTGCAATAATCCCTCAGGTCCAAAAAGATTAAAATCTACGGGAGGGATAGCTCTTCTGGTCATTTTAATGAGCTGGAAGGCCAAAACTCGGCAAACTTTTCATATTTTACGAGTCAGATGAAAAGAGCTCAAAGAAGACTCGTCTTTTGAGGAACGAGTGATAAACAGGGATAGCAGCAGATTCCAGGTACAGGTTGGAATTTTCCAATCACGGCAGTGTCACAAGGATGGCTAGGTGAAATCACTCTTCGCAGCTGTTCCTCAAAATGGGTAAACAATCATATGGAGGTGAACGATCGGCCAAATGGAATGGAGGTGGCAGGTGCAAAACACGACCAAGGCTTTTTATGGCTAATAATTTTACGATCACAAATGGTTATTTACCGGTACTGGGTTCATTTTTTAAAGAGCTCGAACGCGCCAAAACGCTGCTCAATCTTAAGTTTATTTTTTAACGAGCATGAACTATGTGCTAAAACTGCTCGGATCTCGCTTTTCTATTTTTTAACGAGCATAAATTCCGCGGTAAAACTGCTCGATATACCAGTCATAAGATAAGAAATGTCTCCTGTAAGATCCCATTTTTTATAGAGCTCGCGCCTCACATAAGCTATGCTCCCTCTCATCCTTTCTTTATGCAAGTTCGGAAACAGCTAATCCCAAAAACAGATAAATAACCGCTCTTAGCTTACACTCCAAAAGGTTTGCATGCCCCCAGGTATAAGGTACAATTTCAAGGCTGCCCCTCCTCTCCCCCACCTCTGCTTTTCTTTGGGTGTTCACAGCTACTTGTCGTCTTGCTAGTCTAATGTTAACGATACTTGTCTTCTCGTTATTTTTAACAGGTCTTATGCGGTACTTGTCTTCCCGTCAGCCTAACTTTTGACAGCTCTTTTGCAAGATCGCAAGAGAACAGCTACTTGCGACAAGAGAGCAGCTACTTGCGACAAGAGAAGAACACTACTCAAAGACAAAACATATGTGTTATTGAGGGAGGCTTGCCTCTTTCTGGTTACCCAAAGATTGTTTTGTTAACTTCTTCAAACGAAAACATTTCTTCGGCACTGTCTACCGAAGTAGACAATGGTGAATGACCTTTGTCAAACAAGTGACCTTGACAACAGAATCTTATTCCAGAACAACCCCTCTTCCAACCACGGACGGGGTACGGACTAGTCATATTCTCTCGCGGAAATTCTACCTTCTACCCAAGGTTTCCTCTGCCCGAAGCAGACCAGGATGCATGCCCCCTGGGTTCCAGTCCCATCTTTCCGAATCACTCGCACTCATCGGGAAGGAGGACTGGGGGTGGAGACATTTCTTGATTGAATAGACCATTCAGGGTTGGTATGTGACTATTTGCGATGCGTGATCCCGGAAATGAAAGTTGGTCTACGAGCTTGACCATCCTTCCTTCGTGTGGAAAACACATTACTCTAAAGAGTGAGGAGACTATAGCTCCCATGCAATATATATAGTCTCGTCCAAGGAGTAGGTTATAATCCAAGGGTCCTTGAACGACCATCACGTTCATTTGAACGGTCTTCCCTTTCAATGTAACAGGCACATTGGGGAGGATCCCTAATGGTCGACTGGTTCCTTTATCAAAACCCGAGAGATTTCTTATCTCAGGAAAAAGCACCGGGGAACCCAGTGCTTTCCAAGCAATAGAGGAAAGGATACTCACAGATGCCCCTTCATCAATGATAGTTCCAGCCATTACCATTCTGTATATTTGGACCATGATTCTGAATGGTATACTGGCTGGTAACCGGGGTCTGCCTAGTTGGTTCCAATCAAAGGACACAACCAGGTTGCTTGGTGGTGGGACCGAATACACGGCCGGATATGACCCTGACGATGTTCCTTCCTGTGATAAAGGAATGGACGCATTGCCCTGATGCTCATCAGAGTCGGTGTTGATGAAAAGAATCTGGATGGTGTCATCTTTATTCTCTTCAGTGAGGGTGTCATTTGAAGATGAATCTTCATTGACGGTGTCATTTGAAGATGAAACCTCTGAAGGCAGAACCAGGTCAACTGCCGTTTCGACCTTTAGACTTTCGTCTGGTCTGGATTCAGTAGGTTCATTTTCATTGACTGACGCTTCAGCTGACCACTTGAGCGGGCCAGCTGTATTTTCAACCAACGAAGGACTTGGCACGAGTTTTTTGTATCCAGGAGGAAGTCTCAACGGTGAAACCGGGCGATCTTCCAAAACTCTCTTCGCTTCGTCTAAGAAGGGACAACGGTGGATGGCGTGATCGCCTTCACACAGTCTGCAGGGGGATCTTGCTCCTCCTCTTTGTCTTGAACCTTCACTTTCGCTGGTCGACGGTAAGCATTCAACATGGCTATCAGAGGTTGATGCTCCCGAATTGTGCAAACGAAGAGACCAGTCCCTTAGTATCCGGGGAATACAGGGACAATCTCCATGGAAGTGGTCTCCTTTACATATGACACATGGCGATTTAGGCCCGGTCTATGCTGTGTGTGGATTTTTGTCAGATGTCTTTTGCTTGCCCCCAGTCGCCTTAGGCTCCTTCTTCTTCTTCTCTCTCTTCTTCTTCTCCTTCTTCTCCATGGGAGCTTGGCTTTTGCCGGCTCTACCTTGCGAAGATGAAGGATTGGAGGAAGAGTTATAGGAAGTAGAGGGCTGGTGGGCAGCTCTAGACTGATCTAACTGTTGACTCGACTGTTCAGGAACCATGGTGTTCTGAACTACATTGGTTGAGAATAGCCAAATTGCCAGGCCAATTGTCAGTCCTGGAAGCGACAATGTGGCCATGTGGGGCGCACCAACTTCTCCCCAAGAGGAGAAAGGACTAGGATTCCCATCATGTGGAATTCCTTGGTTGGGGCGTTCCATGTTCTCAACCTACAGATCAACGTAGGAATAGGAGGTGATTATGTTCCGTTTAAAATAAATTTTATAACGACGCTTTAGACACAACTTGCTTTTTCACTTTTTAAGAGTCGAGAAAAAGCTAAAGATGACTCTAGTCTCCTTCGATGTTTTAACGAGCCCGAAGTGACAAATGCTCGGATGGACTTTTTCAGTTATAGAGTTTGAAAAAGGCCAAAAGAAACTACTCTGGAGTTCTAGGCAGAGGGTGTGCCAAACTTTTCGCAAAACCACAGAATACGTTTTACGGTACGAGTGGTCGATCTTCGTGAATGCTGTGTTCACTGCATTGCGATCAGTAGGGCGGCCGACACGGTTTCCTATGGATAAAGGATTTGTTCCTATAGGGGTCTCCCAATATATACGCGACGGTACGTGGGAGCACAAGTCCGTATTGATACTTATCGCTTCACTGTGGAGGAATCACCCAACCACTCAACGCTAAGATATCACGTTTAACGACGCCGGAACACGTCTCTAGCTTAGACCTCTATGTGTTTGCGTTATGTTTCAATGCGTTGTTATGTAAATTCAATTTATTTTAAGGTTGATCTTGTTTAGCAGTTTGCCTTTATGGATCACCACGAGATGTATGATAACACTCCTAAATGCAGTCTAAGATGATAAGCAAGCTTTTCAATCTTTCAACTTTGAAAATCTTAACTACTGAGGGAAAAGAAAGACATCATCTTTTCACACAGATCATAGAGCACACACTATTGCAATTTTTCCTAAATCAACATGCAAACTGTCAAAATGCACATGCACAATGCAGGTATTTCTTTTCTCTTTCTTAATGTTGATGTAATACAAAAAGAAAGCTGTTGTATAATTTTGAATTCAATTTCAAGTGAAAGCAAACAAGCTTGTCCAAAATCAAAAGACACCTTAAGATTTACTTGTTTCGACACTAGAAATATATAAATTCAAACCATATGACAAAAGCAAAAGCTCAATCAGCTATGAACAGCAAACAAACTAACTCTTAAGATCAAAACGACACTTATCACAGGTCTAGATCTAAGAGGCCACAGCAAGACTAGTTCACTTTTGTTATGGGAAACTGTAAATGATATAAGAAATACACAAAGAAAAAACACAGTTTCTTTATACAACCGAGGCGGAATAGTGGCAAGGAAAGTTGGTTTCAGATAGGTACATTGACTGGTAACAGGCTGCAAAAACAAGGATGAAAACAGGGCAATAAACAGCAGGGAACCCCAGTAGCACTAGGCAAAACTGGTTCAGCGCAGGTAGTACACTGGCAGTTTGACCTTCAGCGCAGGTAGCCCCTTCGGGAACTGCGCTGAAATGCAGACTGCCTTCACAGTGCCTACACTGAAGAGATAAACTTTCGTTTTTCTCAGTTTCCGGGTCACAGATTGCTCAAAAATTCACAGTTTTTGGCCAAATCAGAAGCTATCAATCAAGTACACACTAAGGGATGAAAAGGAGGATGAAAAGCTATCACTAAGAGCTGTTCAGAGTCCTTGTGGATCAGCTCTTCAAATCATAAACATGCCCAGAAACTGAGCTAGAGTAGCTGCCCTCTACTTTGCATTTGAAAGATCCAAATGCAATTCGATTCGGTACTCCCTGTGTTTATGAAATGAATAGCAAAAACACAAACAACCAACAAGATACGATCCCCAGTGGAGTCGCCAATTTGTTTTTGGGAAAAGTATCCAATACGGAATGACCCTATCCCACTCTAAGGGTGATAGTACCTCAGCAACAATCAAAGCAAAGCTATTCAAGATTACTTCTTTATGAGATGTAAGAGAGAGGAGGAAGAGATCCACTAACCGATGTCTTCCGCTAATGATTGATCCAATCTTCTCTCTTTGCTGCTTGCTCCCAGCTCCTTGCTATTTCACTGGCCCAGCTACACCAAGATCCTGCAAAATGGCAAGAAAGGGAGACTACAAGAAGCATACATTCATAACTGATTCAAGGATTAGAATAAATCAAATATACAAGCATAACAATACACCATTGAGACACATGCATATAGAAGAACCTCAAATGATTTATTAATGGAAGAAGTAAAGTTCAGGAAGTGATACAACCATAAAAGGCCCAATCCAGCATCACCTCCCAGCAAAAAGAAATCTCCTCTTCACCTCCTTCAAGCAAATCACCCAATAGTTCTATACTCAAACCAACAACACTTCCTTACATTCACAAGATTCCAGCCTCCTTAGACCTCATGAGAGAGCTCTATATATAGGAGTTTTGGAGAAAGGATGAGTCAGCTTGAGGCTAGCATGAAGCTGACTAGTGTCCTTTCCCACTTCAGTTATTCTTCAGTTCTTGAGTCCACTTGGAGGTTCTTGCTTCCACTTGGAGATCTAGATCCTCTTACTCATCACAAGTCGAATTCCCTGATCCAAGTGTCATTTTGGAAGCTTCCTGGGCATTGACACCTTGAGGAATGACTGTGCCACTTGGCCAAACTCGCCCAGCGCAGGTAGCCTTCTTTGCAGTTGACATTCAGCGCAGGTACACAGTGGAGCAGTTGACATTCAGCGCAGATGCTCAGTGGAGCAGTTGACATGATCCAGAATTAGCTTGTTTTTGAGTGTTTTCAGGTGGAGAACTGATATTCAGTGCTGTGGTTTGCTAACCTTGTTCCTCTAGGGGTAGGAACAACATGTTTAGGGACTTTGGATCCCTTAGATTATTGACATTTCATGCTTCATGCTGTAAGGCACAAAAATGTCTATAACAGAGTGCGCACCTGCAACTCCTGCAGTTGTGCTCTGAGGCCCCCCAACACAATCTGGTTCTCCTACATAAAATTTTGGAGGGCCTCGGAGGTGACATCGCGCACTATTTCGCTGATGTCCTGCAGATCACCCTTGGTAAGGGTGATCAGGACAATCAACAACTTTGATGCCTTGACCTTTTTGTGCGGCCCTATCCACTCAGTCGAGTGCTGGTGCTTCAACTGTGTGGACACAATTTGTGGGTCCGCGCCTCCCTCCTCTTACTCTGCTTCCTGCCCATGCGAAGGCGACTTTTGGCCCTCATGCACCTTCGCGGCTGCCTCCTGCGTTACTGTTGTTGCTGCTGCCTTTTTCTGTTCAACTGCTATTTGTGCAGTGTCTCACACCTCCTGCATTTCTACTGCCACTGCCTCCTTCCTTTTCTTTTCTACCAACTGAGCCATGCACAATTTTTCCTCCTTTTTCTTCTTCTGCGCCGCAGTCTTTTCCATTGTCGCAATGTCTGGAGCGCACGACTCCGGAAGCCATGTCTCCAGTACATTAAAGATTAAATCATTTGTGGCTACAAAGGGTAGCTCTCTCCATTACTTGGTTGGGTCCTTGTGCACTTTGATGTATATGTTGTGAAGGTTCACTTTAAACTTTTCAAAACTTTGCAGGCTATTGTAGACAGTGGGTGATAACTGCAGCTTGCGGTTGATCCCCATTCTAAGGTTCATCTCCATGAACACCCAGAATATCTTACCGTTGCAGATCCTATTTGCATCCTTTTTGGCCTAGAGCGAAGTGTACTTCACGGCCTCTGGAAGATCCCTGTTAATTGCGGGGAATTGACTATCCTCTGGAAATTCCCCTGCCATGAGCACTATGGACAGCAGAAGCCATGCATAGTGGAACGTCTTGCCTTGTTCCTGAGCTTCGCGGAAATTCTCCAAGAATTCCTTGCAGAGGAATTCAGACCAGTTAAACTGGACCCCCTCCGCGCACTACTCAACAAGTGCTACCACCGGTGTCAGTACCTCGTCCGCGAAGCACTTGCGCATAACCTTACCTTCCAGTATTTGGTTCGCCGCTCTTACTACTTTGTCATTGATACTAGATATGGCATAGCCCCACTTATTCTTTTCCAGTTTATACTTCTTCTTCATGGCCTCCGTGATGGCCAAGTCACTTCTTTTCCCCTTCGAGATATCCGTGGGGTCCTCTCCTTTGCATGGCAACTGGGTGATGCGGTGAATCAAATGTTCCGTGATGGGGATGGCCTACTCTAGCCACAAACACCCATTGTGCACCAGGCAGAGCAGCTGCCTGATGACAAAAATTATTATTAAGGAGGTGGAAATGTGGCACCCAAAGCAGGTTTAATAGCCCTGCCTTTCCCACTCAACGTAACCACTTCCATGGCTCTAATTCGGAAACCCCCGCTGCGGTGTTCTGCTTAGGCTTCATAAGTTGCACTTTCTATAGGTGACAGAACTTCTCATGGTCAGCGAGGTCCCAATCTTCAAACTTTAAACTAGGCACCCGTCCCAGGTGTGTGCCCTAAAAAATGATGTTGTCTGGGAGGAGCGGGGTTTGGAGAGAGCTCTTGCTCTCGTTAAGATCCTTGGGCACTTTAGCCTTCCCTTTCCACAGGGGGGATATAGGCGGGAAAATTTGTTGGAGGGTGCACAGGCTCAGTTTCCTCCTCCATGACTTCGTCCTCGTCTTCTTCGATGATCAGGGCCTCTAGGTCTTCCTCCTCCTCGTCAGTTTCTATGTTAATGACTTTCCCCTTCTCTTCCATCCTCAACTTGGTGCGTAGTGGGTTTTGCGAGGACACACATATGGGAACCATCACCTGTTTGTCTTTATTTGGTCTTGGCGTGCGTGGTGATTTCGAGATTTTTGCCACAATCTCGGCACCTTCAGGGGCATCCCCCACAGCCAAGACCTGCGTGGCCTCTTTGACGGTCATTTCTGTGATATCCATAACCATCTCAGATGTTGTCATTGTGTTCAACTAGAAATCTATCGCTCGCATATTCAGGGGCTTAATGAATGCTTGACATAGGTCAAACAGGGCTCTGCTCAGGCTACGTGGGGTATACAACTGCTCAATTCACAAATGGCCAAGTGTTGTTTGCTGGGTAGCCCTTTGTAATTTATAGCACCTTTTGAGTTTGATTTCGATCGTTCCCCCCAAATTCGGATCATTAATGCTCCCTTGGCAGTAGATTTTCCCAAATCTTTCCCATAAATCGCGTCTTAAATGCCTGCTGCCCACTCCATTTGGTCTCAAGTCGAGCATCCCATCATGAATAGTGACTCCAAAGGTCACTTTTGGGCCAACCCACGCGGCAGTGCAACCCCCCTTGCGTGGTTGTGGACCCTATGACTCTTTGCTTCTGCATGCAACTCCAACATCGTGCAGCTCCCGGGCAGAGTAGTTTATAGTCTTGCGCCTCCTTTTAACTTCTTGGAGCACTAAGACTGTACTCCCCTCAACTAGTCAAGTGGTTGCGCCCCCTGTATAGGGTGTCATTCAGTCATCCATAATTCTTCCTTAAAAATACCCACCTTTTATTGTTACTAGCGGCGTCGCGCACTGTATCCCCTACAACGCGCCACCCTGGTTGATTCGCTTAGTAATATGTGGTCCAAGCCAAGGCATCAGACTGATCAATTCATGATGATAGTCCTCAAACTTGTCAACGTGATCGTGCACACCCTTTCTTATCACCCTGGTCTTCTTATCGAGAAAATCTTCCTTTATTGCGTTCTTCCAATGTTAGGCCCCTATACTACTAGTGTAACCCCTTATTGTTATTAGTACAATCCCCTTGTTATATTGATGTACCCATGTAGTGCCCATATTGTTACTATTGTGCCCCATAGAAGCCCACTATTGTTATTATTGTGCCCTTACATTATTATTGTTATGTCGGCTCTAATTATATTATGACCCCTTAAACTCCTATATATAGAAAGGAGGTCTTTTCATTTGTATCATCAAAGAATTGTTCATTTGTGTAAAGTAAAGGAGGTTGCCCCCTCGAAGAGGCTGAATTATAAGGCATTGATCTATCTTTTCTATCTTTTTGTGAGCTGGTTTCATAACATTTGGTATCAGAGCTTTGGATTCTAGGGTTTCACTGCTCCAAATAGGTCATCGTGGAATTTTCGCTATATGTTTTTTTTTCTGCGACATTTCAGAAGCAAAAAAAACCCATTTGAGACGAAATCACACTGAACCTTGGATCCGAATTTCAGAGATTTTTACACAATATTTGTGAAGATATGATTTGAGGAAGTTGGTCATTTTGCAGACTCCTGAATTACATTCCAAACAGGTGATTTGGGAAAAAAAGTCATAACTTTTGTTTTGTGCATCAAATTGAAATTCCATAAGAATTTTCAGAACGAGGATGGATTGTAGTTTCTTGTATACATTTTTTAGATCCAAAGGTCGAAACAATGACACGTGGCACGCCGTACAAGTTTACTCTATTGAACTAGTGTATAATCAGGAAAACGTGGGAGATTTGACATAACTCTTCCTTGGAGAATCCAATTTGGATCCAACTGGTAGCATTGGAAAGAGGACACAGAGGGCTACTGCAGGTCACAATTCAGAACTGGAAGAACCAAAATTACAGAGTTATAGTCATTTCAAGATTGAGCTCCTAAAATCAAGAAAAGGCAATATGAGAAAGTTTGATGGCAAGGATCTAGTAAATTGGATACTTGAGATGGAGCAATATTTTGATCTACATGGTGTACCACTGTTACAAAAGGTATGTATTACATCTTCATATTTAGAACCAGATCAATTTTTATGGTATAAAGGGCTTTGTTCTCGTAAACAACTTGTTACGTGGTCAATTTTCACGAAGGAAATGATAGCACATTATGAGGATACAAAGAGCAACACCTACTTTAGAGCAACACCACAACAATTGGAAAGAGTAAAAGGGCTTTGTTACATAGTGAAAAGTAAAATTATGGAAAAAAGGAAGTCTACCCCTCACAATTATAAATATGGAAGTGTTGTTTCTCCTAGCCTTCCACAACCTACAAGGGTTACACCACAACAATTGGAAGAAAAAAGAGAAAAAGGGCTTTGTTACAATTGTGATAGCAAATGCACTAAAGGTCATAAGTGTGCTGAGAAGAAATTATTTTACATAGAGTATGAAGAGGAGGAAGAAAAGGATCAAGAAACATCAAAAGAAGAGGATATATGCCAGGAACCAACCCCAGAGAAAGAAGAAATGAATCTGACCATATCTTGTAAAGCATTGGCAAGAATTACCACTCCTGAAACTCTCAAGATAGAAGGACATATCAAGAAGAAAAAGGTTCAAGAAGTGAAATATCACATCGAGAAAGAAGAATTGAATCCAACCATATCTTGTAATGCATTGGCTGGAATTACCACTCCTCAAACTATCAAGATAGAAGGACATATCAAGAAGAAAAATGCTCAAGAAGTGAAAGATCACATCGAGCATCAAGAAATGAATCCGACCATATCTTGTAAAGCATTGGAAGAAATTACCACTCCTCAAACTCTCAAGATAGAAGGACATATCAAGAAGAAAATGGTTCAAGTAGTGAAAGATCACATTGAGCATCAACAACAAGTTCTCCAACTTTTAAAGGATAACACCACTTTGGTGCAGAATCGAATGAAACAACAAGTAGATCAACATCACAGTGAAAAAACA
This sequence comes from Pinus tabuliformis, assembly GCA_031772625.1. Classification (NCBI taxonomy): domain Eukaryota; kingdom Viridiplantae; phylum Streptophyta; class Pinopsida; order Pinales; family Pinaceae; genus Pinus; species Pinus tabuliformis. The sequence continues at coordinate 304,879,721 of CM062817.1, forward strand.
TTTGGTGTAGATGATTGGGTATTTTTACGGCTACATCCCAAGCAAGCTATTTATGAGAAGGAAATGTTGGAAATACTACATGCGCTTAAGAAATGGCGACCTTATCCAATGGGAAGACACTTCAAGGTAAAAATGGATCATGATAGTCTTAAATACTTTTTAGAACAAATATTAGCTTTAGAAGAACAGAAAAAATGAGTCACAAATATGTTGGGTTATGACTTTGACATCATCTATAGAAAAGGGAAGAAATTTTTTCTTGCAGATGCACTCTCAAGAAAGGATGAGGATGTGGAAGCATTGTTTTGTGTTATTTCTATTATCCAACCAGATTGGATAAACAAAGCAAGGGGTGAATGGAAGAAGGAAGAAGAAGTATGGCCACTTATTCAAAAGTTGTAGAAGATCCCAATTCAAACAATATTGTTAGAAATTGAAGAGGAAGGAAAAATCATATTGGAACTTGGAGCAGTCATAGAAACAAGAACCCAACAACTATGAAATCGATCAATTTCAGAGTATATCATCAAGTGGAAGAACTTATCCGCTAAAGATTCCACATGGGAGGACAAGAATTTTATACAAAAGCATCAAGAACTACTTAGGCGTTGAGGACAACACTTTTTGAAGGATAAGGGCATGTTAGGCCCCTATACTACTAGTGTAACCCCTTATTGTTATTAGTACAACCCCCTTGTTATATTGATGTACCCATGTAGTGCCCATATTGTTACTATTGTGCCCCATAGAAGCCCACTATTGTTATTATTGTGCCCTTACATTATTATTGTTATGTCGGCTCTCATTATATTATGACCCCTTAGACTCCTATATATAGAAAGGAGGTCTTTTCATTTGTATCATCAAATAATTGTTCATTTGTGTAAAGTAAAGGAGGTTTCCCCCTCAAAGAGGCTAAATTATAAGTCGTTGATCTATCTTTTCTATCTTTTTGTGAGTTGGTTTCATAACATCCAACTTCTTGACTTCTGCTTCTACCAGAGCACTTTTCTTCCTTAATCGCACCCTTTGTTTCTCAAGTTCTTGGAGCCTAAAATTTCCCAGTTGGATTTCATCTTCCAAGGTTACGAAAAATGTCGTATCTATCGGTGCTACCATGCGTGGACTAGGCTTTTCATGCTCTATGGGGCTTACAACGTTCACTTCATACTCTAGCCTTGGTGGTTCTTGCATGGTTAGGTTCTTGCACGTGGTCCTATAAGCCCATAGAACCGCTGGTACGCGCAGGTCCCAATCAGTCTACTTCGCATTGTGGACCTTGTTCAGCGCTTCGCACACTTTGTTAAAGGATTTTGCGTGGATAACCTTCTATGCACTTGGTCTTTCCATACTTCATGGTTCCAACCGGAGGGGTTGTTCGTGCCATTGTCTTACCCGTACCTACTTACTATTCGTATTTGCTAACGCGAAGATTGTGTGCTTCCATGCAGGTTTCGCACCATATGCTTGCATCCATCGGGATAGGTGGGTGCGCGGACCATTTCGTCCTACAATCTTGTCTATCAATCGCATCTGAGTCTGCGCAAACTGCATGCGCATCATCCTTCTGCATTGGTGCCAATCCTCAAAACTTCTTTGGTGCATACCCCACCACCTTGCAGGTATAGCGCGCAGTACCCATTTCAAAGCTTCGAAACATTGTTGTTCCGACACTTCTCTTTCAAATTTGCTTAGGAAGTCATCCACCTCACTTAACCCATCATACGATACGCAGTGCAGTGATCTCCTCATCATGTTACAGTTCAGTGTGGTTACCTCGTGTAACCGGTTCTTCCATTGTTATATTTCCTCATTCGAATCCGATGTGCATGAGCTTTTGTGCTCCCATGAGATTCGTCCATCCGCTGTCAGATTCACCTAGTCTTGCTCTTGCGCGGTTATCTTGTAGATGCAGTCCAAGTCATCGTTGCTATCGTAGTCATGCACTGGCCCCGTGTAGCGCGATCCTTCTACAGGGTCCAAAGGTACAACTATGCATAGAGACTTTTTCTCAAAAATCATCTTGCACTTCTTCAGATTTATTACTCCATTCATGTCAGTGGCCCAATCTATTCCTATTAGTGCGGGGTAGGGATTGCTATCAGCAGCAATCTATATCACTTCTAAATCTGCTAGTGCACTTGCTCCTTCGATATCTACTGTGATTCCCTGTAATCGCCCCATAGGTAGGATCTTCTGCTGGTTCGCCATTCATAGTTGGATAGGAGACCATTACAATGTAGACCTTCCCATGCACTCCCATGTCTGCTTCGGTAGGATGTTTGTGTCCGATCCTAGATCTAGAATCACTTGGTCCATCTCATATTCTCCAATCTGCACGGTCAATCTCATCTCCCATCCCATTCGCGTTGTGTGCTTTCCGAGATTCCAGAATACACGCGGTTCTCCTGGCACAGTCCCAACACATCTATTTATGAGTTCCTGCAGCCCCTTTACAGCCTTGCTGTTGTGGAGCAGCTTCATGCATGTTTCCAGGAACGTAGTGAGCTTTGATGGGTCCATTTCTGGCTCTAGTCTGTCTTTACTTCCTGAAGTGGAGGCATCAACGAAGCTCCTCTTGGCTTCCATGAAGGTCTCCTTAGTGCGCTCCAAATCAAACTCTGGTTCCTTCGTTGGAGCCTTGCGAACCCAAGAACTTTCTTCAGGCTTCTTGCCTTTGTCATCCCTTATCATAATTCCACTTCGAAGCACGATATTTACACTAGGGTCTTCCTTGCGTGGCTCAGACCTTATCATTTGCAGGCTCTGAGTTGGGGGAGGTTGGAGTGCCCCTTTATCACACAACCTCGCTATCAGTGTGGGAAAATCCTCTGTCTCATGATCAAACAATGTACAATATAAGCATGATGGTCATGTTGGATTCATGCAATCGCGGGCATAATACCCCGGCCCTTCGAAATTGTAACATATCAGTTGTCCGCGACCTCTTCCTTGTCCCCCTCCATCTCGACCTCGTCCGTGCCCCTGAAATCAGGTGCACACCATCCCTGCTTATCGATCGAGGGGCCACATTTCGGTCTGAACTGTGTAGGTAGGAGTTCGATCCATCATCATATTATAACTTCTACAGGTGTGCTCATCATGTCCCACAGAACAACTACTGTGAATTATGCATATACTTCTATAATAAATGGCAGTTATCTGTAGCATGCTTCCCTCCTATTTAACAAATCACGCACCATAGTGCAGGTGTCGCGCTTAGTTTTTCTTGTGCCTTCGCTCTCAATGGCATTGGCCCTCCTCCCATGAGGTAATTTGCGAACACCGGGCAGTGGTCCTTGTCATGTCCCTGGCCCTTGCACTTTACGCACCATACCTCATCGCGCACTTTTGGGTAGGCTGTCCTATCTTGTTTCAAACTCTACAACTCAAGGCACAAGTTTTTCAACTGCGCATGAATATGCTGAACTCCCAGGTTGGGATCTTGTATCGGGGTCTCGTGCAATCTCATCACGACCTCAAAGGCCTTGGCCTGAGTGGTTGGCCTCTGTTGCAACAGTGCGTTCCGTAGATGTGGTGTAAACGATGCTGCAAACCATTCACGGTGTTGTCCATATATTAACGTCATGTTAGCTTCGCGAATTGTACACTTCATTCTCTGATCCAACTCCCAAGGGGTCTCGCCTAGTAGCATTGTGATTTCCTTGAACCCAATGATCGACTACACCTCTAACTTTGGCCTGCTAAATTCTTTGTTTAGCACAGCTTGGATATCCGCAATCCCCACATTCAAATTGTCATTGGAATTCTTAATGTACTAGGTCAGCGTGCGATCTTGTAGAGTGCTGACCAATGTTGCTTTCTTTATATTGTCATCCGTGACTCCCTGCGCTTCCCATACAAATTTTATCACGAACCAAAATTGGTCTGGATCTTCATTTCCTACTCCCTTGAACACTGGAAAATTTATCGTGCTCGCCATATTGCTTCACGGTGGTGGTGGAGGTGGTATGGGCGAAGATGGAGGTGAAGATGGTGAAACTAGCGGTGGTATGCGCGAAATTCTCTGCCTTATCAAATTGATCACACTTCTTGGTGAGACCTTCACGAGCTCTTCTTCGCCCCCTCGTAGAGGTCAAATCAAGGGGCTAGTTTCTAGTTTGGCACTATCTTCGTTTCTGTAGATTCTCCCACTTCACGTAGCCCAAAACATCAATTTATTTGCATAACCCGCTTTTCACAGAGTAGCTTTTTAGTCCATGTGTTCAAATATTTAACGTACTTACCTCGCAGCCCTTTGAGGAAGCGTCTTTATGCCTCGCTATTGTTGACTGAAGTATCTACCATGAACTCGGTGATGAATCCTCCTATGATTCGATCGAGCCAGTGATCAACAATGCACACGATTTTATCCTCCAATGTTTCCAATCTGCGCACCAATTCTGGAGTCCACACAATAGGTCTGTCGAGCTTACACCTTCCTTGGCTGTCTGCTAGCTTCGTGAGCCACTTGTATATCTCAGTAAGGAAAGATGCGAAGAAAATTTCATGGATCTTTGTATATAAGTAGAAGTCTAACCACTCTTCCTTTGACAGTCGCAGATTCTGATTTTCCTGCACCGTGAACTCGTGAATCTTTCTATCCAACCAATCTTCAATTTCTTTCTTTGTCGGATTCCAGTGATATGACATCAGACATCTCTATGCAGATCTTAGTCCCTGCAACAGAACCATTTGTTGGCTTGTTGGGGCCTGACCCAAGTTTGGAGTTAATTCGCCAAACAAATCCCTGTACCATTGGCCCTTTCGGAAACATTCCACGGAGCACGGACTGAGGTCTCACCTGAAGTAGTATGGGGGGGGGTTGCTGGAACTAGGCTTCCACACCCTTGAGATGTCTGAGAGGTTGAACTGGTCCTACTGTTAGTCCCTTCGTGCAGATTGCTTCACGCATTTCCCAGGCCTTAGCGTAGGTTGCTTCATGCATTTCCCAGGCCTTCGTGCCCTGATATACTTGTCTTTGCGCATCCCTAACCAGGGGCTGTGGAGCTTCCGCGCTGCTGGAGCAGCGCACTGCGCTATTCCCCTAAGTCGCACCTGAGATCTTACTTATCTTCCTACGTCTAGTCAATTATCTTCGTGTAAATGGATGTATTACATTATATTTATTACAACACATTCATAAGAGTTCGCACAACAAATAAACAATACACATGCAATTTAAACCCAATCATACATTAAAACAGGGAAAGATACACAGTAATATGGTAAACTTCTCTTTCTTAATTCTTATAATGATTACAGACTCAAACTGTCCTATGTAGTTAGCTACAGGGGTCCGCGCACTCAGCTGTAGGGGTCTGCGCACTCAACTGTAGGGGTCCGCACACTCAGCAGCGGACCACTAGGCCTCTGTGCACTCAGTTACAGATCCTTCTCCTACTCTACGACCCAAATACACACTTTACACTTCGACTCAATCATTTTGAATCATCATGATTTTATTCTATTATCTCCTTTCTCTACACTTAGAGCCTTGCTCTATTTATACAATCCCATGGTCCGCAGACCATGGGTAGGTCTATCAAGTCGACATTACATTACAAAACCAAGGGTGGACAACCCTATGACTCTATTCTAACTTCGTGCTTTGCGCCGATAACTCGCAGAGCTTTTACAAAAGACTTGGTCAAAACTTGGGCTTTAAGCCCCAAAACATGCCTTGGGGGGGATTCCATGCCCAACAACCATGTAGTATTTGAAGGCCCATCTGTCCAATATGTATCAATCTTCTGTGCCACAACATAGTCTTTTGACTAGAGACTACAAGATGTTTTGCTCCACTTTCAGAAACCACAGTACTATTGCACCCATCAATAATAGTGTTGCTGAGAATCTTGTACATAGTTCCAATAATAACTTCCTTCATCAATACGAGTGCTCCTTGAACCATCTGACAAGTATCTTTCTCGAACATTATTTTTACACCTGCATCATCCATCTTGCTTACATAAACCATATTTCTAGCCAATGCATGAAGATGCAGAACACCAAGAAGTGTTTTAATCCTTCCACCTTGCAATTTGAGCTTGAATTTTCCACATCCTATGTTTATATCATTCTTTCATCCCCTAGGAAGACATCACCACCATCATATTTCTCATACTTGCAAAACCACTCCCTATGGGGAGTGTTTGATAGATAATTTCCTTCTGCAAATAGAAGAAAACTCCCTAGATCTAGTGGCTTGATATATAAACAACAGAGAAAAAAAGAATTATGTTTTCCTTAGAGAGACTAAAATACAAAATAGAGACTTACCTAGAATCCAATTCAAACTCTCCTCTTCTCCTTGCTTGTAAGCACCAACTCCAACCCCAAATTCTATAAGTGGAACTCGCAAAATGACTTAAACAAGAAAGAGAAATAAACATACAAATAGCATACACTAACATTTCTAAACAAAGAGTCAAGAAGGAATTGTAATACATATGCATCAATGAGAAATAATTATAGGAAAACAAATCACCTTTTGTATTAATGAATGTAGGAGAAGATTACAACCCTTTACAGATCTTGACCTTGTAGATGTCCCCCAAATATCTTGTCCTTCCTTTGCCACAAACAAAGCCTTCAATCATTCCTCAAGTGCATGAATGGATAATGGATCTATAGACATAGAGAAGAAACACAAGGGCATAACTAAGATTCTCCAAAATCCAACCTAAACTCGGGAAGATTTTGGAAAGAGAAGATTTTTTTTTTTTTTTTACCGAATTCTACGGGTCATCACACTTAAAATGAAGGAAACATGCATTGATCAGCGTAGATGTTGTGTATACAAGCTGCAACATAGCAGGTTGCATGAAGGGAAAGTGTGATGGGACTAAAAATTATGGTTTTTAGTTGTTTAACCTAGAATTCTTGGACTTTTTGGAGAGAGGATGTTCTAGGATTTGTAGGGGATGAATGAAAAGATTTAAAGGATGATTATTAATATGGGTATCAGAATTTAGGCTTCTGTGATCCATATCTTAATTGTAAGAAATATTTCGGAGAACAACACATCAAAATTTATATGTCGACGTGTTTAGAACCATTTAGCGTGGTTCATCATCATCTTGTCCTGATGATGAACCATGTTAGATGGTTCGAAACACATCGACAGATAAATTTTGATGTGATCTTCTCCGAAAGATTTCTTACGATTAATATGGGTTTTGAGCCAATTGATTGGATGTGACAAAATGACTTGTAACATATTGCCCCCTAAAGTACAAAATTATAATTGGTGGCTGAGGACTGTAGTGCTTTACCATGTGACAAGTTCGGATCAAGAATAGATTGGTTGAGATCATCATCTATTACAATACATTATCATCATCATATCATCGCTGAGGTAGGCATACCCATTCTCGACATATAAACCAGTTCACATGTACAATGATAAAAAATTTCATCCGGTGATGAGATTGTGGACCCATACTTCGATGACTTTCTGAATTATCATAGCCATCACACTTTGTAATCTTTTATGAATTTTGAAATCATAGCTCGGATGGATGAAGCTAGATCTGGGGTCTTCTACCTCGTTGCTCGATAGTATGAGGTTAACCATGTGAATAAATGACGTTGGGTCGAACATGGTAGACACCATCTGATTACCAACTAATGATGTAAGTTGTTAACAGATGCAAGAGGAACCTTCGATAATGATAATGGAACTCAAGGTATCATAGTATTGTTATACAACAAAATGACCCCCTCATCAGTTCAGAGGGGAAAGACATGATAGCTGAAGAAAAGACCAAGATCACAAGCCTTGTTTCCACACTAACGCTGGCTAAACACTGACAACATGCTTTATAAAGCTTCTCTGTAAGCCTAAGGGAGCGTTAGTGACCCTACTAACTCTACTTGTTGGTTCGGGGACAGTGTTAGTGGATCCTAATGAGAATCTAGAGGTCAAAGGAGCAAATTGACTCATAAATATCTCTATATTCCCTCCTAAATCTACTCAGAAAAGCAAGGAAACATCTAAAGTTCGACCTATTTGTGGGATTTCTAATCCTAATGAAGGAGGCAAATGGGAAAGAGCTCAAAATCATGGCAACATCATTGCTTTTACCTTAAGAGACTCATGGAGGAACTTAGCAACCCTAACTCGATTGCTACATAAGCAAAGCTAGGGCTATGGTGATGGAGGTCAGATCATTTGAAATGATAGCTTACTTGATTGTCAAGCATAGTCTCAAATCTAAGCTTAAGAAGTTGGTAAGAAGGGAGAGAGAGAGAGGAGTTGGAAGGGTAAGAGAAGGTTTATGCAACAGATGGTTGTAATCACTCTTCTGACATTAATATAGGACTGCAGTTGTACTGTCTACTCCGTGGTGTTGTTATTATCATTCATTTATTTGTTTGTCCAATACCTTTTAGCATGAATAGCTTAGTTATGTGTAACTAGATGTCTTTTATATATTCATGTATTAGTTATCAAAGTTGTATGTTGTGATTATGCTTGTCTCTTCTATGCACAGGACTTGATCTGGAGCTGGCTCAGGGGACTTCCACCTAGCTACATTGTGCTCTCCAACAAATCTACACAGAGGCTTGAGGTAATGAATCTGTCTTGCTTTGATAGTTAGTTATTGTTTATGGACATGCATGTAACTTTGTGACAGTTGCAGATAATCTTACAGTCTACCAAGGGTCTTGGGAAGACCCTTGAGGGTATCTCCATTCTCCATACACCGTGCATTTTATCCTATAGTAGTACAATCTATGAGGTGTGATTGAATGAGTTGAAGTTAAACACCACACAAAATCTTATGGTCAAAGGCCAATGATGAGAACCTATCACCGAAACTGAGGAAACTTTCCACTCAAGTATGAAAGTTCTAAGGCATTGAAGGGAGTTTCTAAGTCAACTTCCTGGATAATGAAATGATGTCGATAGGAAGTGACCCATCGTAGGATGGCCTTAATGTATCCACCATCAACGAAATGAAATGGGTATCAAGATTTGAGATAAAATGATGATGATGTAGAGGTAGTTTAGGAGTAGCAGACATGAAATAAGGCTTAAGGTATTTTGGTAGATGTTAACAGAGGGTGGGATTTCTCTTTAACATATCAACGAAATCGTATGGAGTTGGCAACATTGACTCAAAACTGATTATGAAGGATTTTAACAAGGTATAATTACCAGAGAGGCAATAAAATTTTCCAACCCAAAGCATTCACGAAGGTGAGAGAGTGTCATGTTCAAGAGCGACTTGCTGCCATTAATAGTTTTGGGGCCCTGTTTTCCTAATTTACCAACCATTTATGGTCAGTACATATTTATTTTTTACAAACTTGAGGAGGGTAATATATGCCTGATCTATAATTTCATCCTTCAGATGAATCATTTTGAGTATTTTTAACAAACCTTGAAAAGGAGTGGTTTGGTCTCACCATGCTTGACAAGTCCAACAGTTTTTAATAGTTTTAGAAGTCTAGCAAAGGTTTAATTCAAATTCTTTTTCATGTTTAGAGAGTTTAAAAAAGAGGTGAAAAAAACTCCAAAGATTCATTTTCATAAATTTAGTCTCTTAAGTCAAAAAATGCATAAAACAATAACCATGAGAACCTTTTAGTCATGTTTGACTAAAGTATTCCTTTTTCGTAAATAGTCTATCTCAGTCCGAAAAAGGTTAAACCTATATTGGACATATGTATTTTCATTTATTTTAACGAGTTCGAAAAGACAAGTGCTCGACAATCTTTTCATGTTTTGAGAGTCTAAAAACTATTGAAAGAGGACTCCAAGGGCTTCCTTTTTCATAAGTTTAACGAGCCCAAAAAAAGAAATAAAAGTATACTCATTCATCAAAATGACCTGCATTAAACTTGTAACCTGTATAATGTCCTTAAGTTACCATTTAACCTTTTTAGAGCACCATACAAATATTAAAAATACATGATCTATGGTAAAATTAGGTCAAAAAGATTAAAAAAATATAAAATATTGACTTATTTTCACCATAAAAGTGAAAAAAAATAAAAAATATTTATTATCATTTTCATTTTACCAATTTGAGTGAGCTCTGGGTGGTTTTTACCTGTAATATTCAGTAGGTGATTGTAGCTAATCCGGTGGACCATTTCTAGTACAACTAGTTCTAGGTAGGAGGTCTGCCCTTTCTCATCATTTTCACATTTTTGATTTCTTGATTGATGCATTTTTGGGAAGATCTTGAAGTTTTTATGACATAGAATTCGCCCTATGCCCATCACATTCTTCCTATATCGGTAGGTGTCATGGGTCTATAAATATAACACTATTCAATGTGAACCAATGAACTTATAAAGAAGGGTAAGTTTGATGGGTCACATTGTTCATGAAGGAACAATGCGATGGTTGTAGTAATGGTTCCAAAAAATGATTTTCAAGTTGAATCTCTCCCACAAAAATTCACATTTCTAATTCTATGTGTTTTTCATGTTATTTTACAAATATCAATCAAAGTGAAAATGGTTTTAATCTAGATAGAATGGGAGCATGAGGCTCAAGGCATGTTTCTTGCTAATGAGCTAGCAATAGTGCAAGCTTTGAGAAATTGTGGGCTTTTAAAGATTTTCGTGATTCCGGGCATGATGGCCCAACTAGATTTGTTGGAATATATGGTAAGAGCCTGGGAGATATAGGGATAGTACTTCAGGATTGGAGAACATATTTTCACTATAGATGTGGAATACATCTACTTCCTGACAGGGCTTTCATGTAGAGGAGATCCCGTTTCATTATCTAGATACAGGAGAGGTGGAGAGATAGTGAAATATTACATAGTTGTCCATTGTCGACCTCACTCTCAAGCCACTAAGGATGGCAAAATAGTGATAAAGGATTTTGTTAAGCTTTCCCTCAGAACAATCCTATCTACCATTACTCGGTTGGATGGAAGTGTTTCTTTACACTTAGCTACTAGGACCCAAATTTTGTATGCCCTAGAATGCTTGGCTCCTATGATTTTCAATTGGTGTGAAGGGGTCTTAGTTAATCTAAAGGAACAAATAAATAGAGAAAATACCATATGATTTTAGAACTTTGGATATGGTTCTATCATAACATATTTTTCACTGTAGAGGATACCACTACTTCTTCCTGAGATGTCTCGTGAGCTTAGAAGACCTAGATATCCTTGGATGAGACAGTGGGTAGATTTGATGACCTGACATGGAGGAGGAACCATGATGTTGCAGTTCATTCCTTTCTTCAGATGGTTTTGGTAGAATCTTATCATGATCAAGGACTACCCATATGTTGGAGTAGATTTCCATGGAGATCCATATCTAGTTTTACTTGGAGGTGAGCAATGGGGTGATGCAGGTAAAAGCAATGTCATTTTGGATATTTTTGGTCTTATAATTTTTTTTTTTAATCCATCAGAGACTAACTATTGGTTTTACATGCAGATATTGGACTTGTGCAATCCTTAGGCATGTCATATCTTCAACGACGAGCACAACCACAAATTGTACATGTTGGAGTTGCAGGGGTAGAGGGAGAGATGGTCGATCTCAACATAACTAAAACACTTGTCGATTTTGAGCACCATGTCGATGGTTTGAGTTGTAGCTTGCTAGACATAAGGGTTGATGAGATCCCTATCTGTCTAAGTGGTACACTATAGTAGTGTCAGCTCATATCAGTCGATTGTTGTGCAAATATTCCCATGCCATTGTGTGTTATCACGATCATGATTGGGATTAATGTCTAGTAGGATTTTGAGCTATATTTTTGACTACATGTATTTTGATATTATAGGTTGTGGGCCATATGTGTCTCTGACACGATTTTTGTAAACCTAAAATTGTAGGAATGTACAGGGTAAGTTCCTTAGATAGAACACCAAAGGATACCACTCACAATTAGATCATAGATTAGTACACCAGTATTCTTGATGTGGTTAAAATCCCTCAAAGAGGGAAACAATCCATGGCTTGAGCCAACGTGGCCACTTCACAAAATTTATTAATGTAAAAGAAAGAAAATTTACATAAGCTTCTCTCATGAACGGTCACCTAACAAATGACCATCCATTCTCTTTAAATAGAGATCACGAACCAATCGGGTGTTAAGCCATGGATCAAGCGTCGACAATACTGAGGAGAGAATGAATCGTCAGATCACTTCATGTCTAGAACATATCGTGACCATCGGATTGTAAGTTACAAAAAGTACATACTATAGAAACACATTTTACCTAACTATACACTAGACCAAGTTATACTTAATTATTTCCTATGTGTCGGAATATCCTAACATCCCCCCTTAAGAACAACTTGGGATAGGATTGAAGGATGTACAAAGATGACACAATAGGAGAAGGAAGGAGGCATTAGATCATATCCCCCCTTAGTGACAACTTCCTAAAATCCAACCATAAATTGAAGTTTAGTAAACTTCGCCTCTGTGAGAGCCTTTGTAAAGATGTCTGCAACTTTATCATCAGTTGAACAATATTTCACTTCAAGAACATGGTCATGAATGAGATTTATAATGAAGTGCATGTGTAGTTCAATGTGTTTTTTGCGATGATGTTGGACTAGATCTTTTCATAATTTAATGGAACTTTGATTATCACACCAAAGTGTAGTTGGATGTTGCTGCTAAAAACCAAACTCTAACAGGATTTGACGAAGCCACAATGCTTCCTTACTAGCTTCAACGGTGCCACGATACTCTACTTTTGTTGAAGAAAGAGAAATGGCACTTTGTTTCTTGCAAGCCCATGTAATAGCCTGCAGTAGACTTCTGATCATTATGGTCACCATCCCAATCAGAATCAGTGAAACCAACCAATAAAGGAGATGCTTCTGCACTGTAATAAATCCCAAACTAAACTGTACCTCGAACATAATGAAATATTCTCTTAGATTCTTTGCAATTACTTTCATTTGGGTTTCTCATAAACCAAGTAACAAGGCCAACAACAAAGGAAAGTTCGGGACGGGTATGGGTCAGATACAAATTTTTTCCAACAAGTGTTGGCATTATGACATAGGTTTGGCACTATGACACAGGTGTTGTCCTTGATGGCAACTCACTCAGATGGCAGATCACTATTCAGGCTCTCAGAATGAAAGAAAAATAGGTATACACAGGTTCCCTTTGACGACGTCGTGTATACATGCGGGATTGCCGACCAAAAGTCGCGTATGCGTATGCATGCACTTTCATGGACGAAAAGCACGTACGTGTGGGAAAACTTATTTTTTGACCATGTTATATCGTCTGAAGTGTTGAACCCAGGTAGTTGGTCCAAGGTATTGATTCTTTATGGTTTTGGACCATGGTATTGTGTAAGGCCTAAGACTATAAAAGGGGAAGGAGATCATTAGACAAAGGTATCGACTCAAGCATTGAATATCTCATGAAGAACTAGATCTGGAATAATGGTCATTGGGTTATGGTGCATAGCTGGATCTGAATCATGGAGGAACCTGATAGTAAGAAGAAGGATAAGTACTATTGATGGATCAAGATCTTAAGGCTTGAATAGTAGTTTCTTTGTGTGATTTTGATCTGTTATTTTGGTGCATGACTTGATCTATAAACCTGATAATCTAGGCATAACTGATGTCTGAATAAGTGAAAAGGATAAATTATCTTTTATAGATCTGTATGCAGGTTCAGCGAAGAAAAGGCATGTATACACACTGGTTCTGTAATGCAGAATAGCGTATACGTTGGTTGGCCTTAATTCAGAAGCGTATGCATGCAGGATGTACATATTGAAGTAGCGTACATCTCATGAAATATGTTTTAGCTACTTTTGTTTATTGTTGCAGTGTTCTGGGTTCAGGATTGGTTTTGGTTACTATCATTGTATTCTGGTTACAGCTTTCTGAGGACTGATTGGTTGATTCAGTATTGGTTTGTACAAAGGAGATTGGTTGATGCAGATATAATTGATGTTTGATTGATGTTATTCATGGATCCAGTCTGAAAATTTATGAAACATGGTCCTTGGAAGAAAAGAGAAGGTTGTAGCCTTCTGTAGGTCAGCACCTATGTACTAGTACCCCATCTAGTACAAGAGCTAAGAGGGTTGTAGCTGCCTTCCAGGAGAAGCTGGAGAACGAGAGAAGGTCGTAGCCTTCTGCAGGTAGCAGCCTACATACTGGTATAAGACTGCACCAATACAGAATCATTGTAAAGAGAAGTTTCTAATTAAAAGAATATAGAGATGAATTGCAACTGGTGGTTTTCACCCACATTGCGTTTCCACCTTATATCTTTGTGTCCATGTGTGTGATGATCTATTCTGTTTTACTGCTCCTGTTTACTGTTCTTATGATTAATGAAGTCTTGATGCACTGATTAAAGATCAACAATTAATGAATCTTAAGTTTTCTGATCTACGCTTGTTTCTTTAGACACAGTAGCATATATACGCAGTTTCCCATAGATGAAGTAGCATATACAAATTTGATTGTGAAATGAAAAATAATTGATTTAAATAATACTGATTCACCCCCCCCCCCTCTCAGTATTATTTCCAACAATTGGTATTAGAGCAGGTCCTTCAGAAGAAGCTTAATCGCTTGAAGGAAGATCTATCATCATGAGAAACTACGAAAAGGAGGCATCTATCAGGCCACCAATCTTTGATGGAAGCAACTTCGTCTATTGGAAGGTAAGAATCACAGCCTATCTTCAATCTCTTGGTACAAAATTTTGGGATATCATGGAAACAGGATACACATTTCCATCAGCAACTCCTACAGATACGGCTGGTAAGAAGCAGTATGAAACAAATGTAAAGGCTGTCAATACTCTATTAGGGATTTTATCTCAATCAGAATTCATCAAGGTTATGCAGCTCAAAACCGCAAAAGAAATACGGGACAAGATTGTTCTGAGCTATGAAGGAGATGATTAGGTAAAACGTGCAAAACTACAAACTCTCAGAATCCAATATGAAAATCTCAGAATGCACAATGATGAAAGTGTGGCTAATTATTTCTTATGTATAGATGAGATTGTTAATTGTATGAAAAACTTGGGTGAAGAGATAAAAGAAGCTATTTTGGTTGAAAAGGTTCTAAGATATTTGTCTTGTAAGTTTGAATCAAAAGTTTTAGCCATAGAAGAAAAATAGAATCTTCAAAGCATTACCATGTCATAGTTGCACGGAATCCTAACTGCTTTCGAAATGAGAAAAGGGGGACCATCAGACATGAGAGGATCTACATTCAAAGCCTCAGGAAAAGGAGAATACAATGAGTCATGACATATGTCAGAAGGAGAGGAAGAATCAAACTTTGTCAAGAACCTTCAACGGAGTTCTGGAAGATTCAGAGGTAAGCTACCTTTTAAATGCTTTGCTTGTGGAAGAGTCGGTCACTATGCAGCCAAATGTCCTCATAAAGATAAGCTTGAAAAAGGTAAGGAACCAGTTAGATGGAACATAAAACAAAATGTAAGTAAGAAGAGCTATTATACACATGAAGACAGTGATGGATTTTCAAATAGCGATGAAGATGAACAAGGTAATGATTATATACTTTTGATGGCTTTTGAAGATGATGATTTCTTGGATGCTATAGATGAAGGATGTCTTTATGAAGAAATTTATAAACTTAAAATTTGTTTAGAAGAAAAGAATATGATTATAGATACTCTGACATTACAACTTGCTGAAAGGGAAAAACACAATGAAAAGTTAGAATGTGAAATTGTGGGACTTAGAAAAGATATTGAGAAAACAAAAGCTCTTAATCTTAGATTTGCTAAAGGATCTGAAACTTTAGATGAGATTATCAAAGTGCAGCGTTCTCCTCTAATCAAGACAAGTCTTGGGTATACTAAAGAAGCATCTCAAGCACATAAGCCATCTACCTCCAAAAGTTATCTTGAAGCAGCAAGGAGAAGTGAATAGGTTGACAATCGATAGAAAAGTCACAATGCAGATCATCAGGTAAATTAGGGACAATTTACTTCAAAGATGAACAGAGATCACCAAGTAAATCGAGGGCAATCTACTTCAAGGATGAACAAAAGCTACAACCAACCACAGGTAAATAATTCTAAATTTGCCTTAAGAATGCATGGCTATGGAAATTACAATCACCTGGACGGAAGGTTTGATAATCGCAGGAATTTCTTCAATGGCCAATGTTTCTCTTGTCATAAATTTGGACACAAAGCAGCTCAATGTGTTGCCTATAAGACCATCATGACCAGAGAAGCACGAAATCAAGGGAGTGTGACTGGAATCATGAAAAGGACCTACAATAAATTTTCTTCTCTTGAAAATGAAATAGAATGTTCTATTTGTAACAACTTCGGTCATGAAGATTCTGAATGCAGGAGTAGGTTTCGGCAAACAACTCAGAAGGAGCAAGCTTCATTGAGTCCCAAAATATGGAGAAAGAAAGAACCACAACCAGAAATATGTGGTATAGCCTTATATGCAGAAGGACAAGAAAATCAGTGGCACATCGGCAGTGGATGCTCGAAACATATGACATGTGATAAAGAAAAACTTCAGTCATATAGTGCCTTAGAAAAGCAAAAGAAAGTCTCATTTGGAAATGACACCCCTGCATTCATAAAAGGTAAAGGTTCTATTCTTTTGAAAGAAAAGGTCAAAGCTGGAAATGTTATGTATGTTGATGGCTTAAAGCATAATCTATTGAGTGTCAGTTAAATGTGTGATCAAGGAAATGAGGTAATATTTCGATCAAATGGATGTATTATCCGTGAGCTTAATATAGGAGAAACAGTGATCAAAGGCATAATAACTCCAAATAATTTATACATACTCAAGGGAAGACAACAACAATGCTATCTAAGCAAGAATGATGAATAGTGGCTATGGCACAAAAGATTGGGGCATCTAAGCTTCTCTGAGATAAGGAAAACATGCAAATATCAGGTGGTTCGTGATCTCCCTAACATCAGAATTCCATACAATACAATATGCAAATCATGTCAATTTGGTAAGCAAACCAGAACTAATTTCCCTGAGAAGGAAGGATCAACTAGTAGGTCACTTGAACTTGTCCATACTGATGTATGTGGTCCAACTACGAAAAGGTCACCTCGAGGAGAAGAATACTTGATATTGTTCATTAACGACTTTTCTAGGATGTGTTGGATAGGACTTCTAAAGCATAAAGATGAAACTTTTGAAAAGTTCAAAGCATTCAAAGCCTTGGTGGAAAACGAATCAGATCGAAGAATCAAATGCCTTAGGTATGATCGAGGAGGGGAATTTAGCTCAGATGAATTTTTCGATTTTTTTGAAGAACATGGAATAAGAAGGGAATTCTCTACTACAAGGACTTCTGAGCAAAATGGAGTAGTAGAAAGGATGAACAGAACGGTTCAAAAAATGGCTCGTGCTATGCTTGGTGAGTCTAGAACTCCCGCAACCTTCTGGGGTGAAGCTTCATTTGCTACGATTACTATTCTCAACAAGACAAATGTTCGCGTAAACAACACTCAGACTCCTCATGAACTTTGGTATTGTAAGACTCCTACGGTAAAATACTTCAAAATTTTTGGAAGAAAATGTTATATCAAAAGGACTGATGAAAAACTTGGCAAGTTTGAACCTAGAGCAGATGAAGGCATCCTCCTTGGTTACTCTCCCCACGGCAAAGGGTATAAGTGTTACAATAAAAGACTTGGAAAAATTGTTGAAAGTATTGATGCAGTGATTGATGAAGAAGGAAATATTCCTAGGCAGGTAACATCCAAAGATTTCAAAGATGATGAAGACTATCCTTCAACATCAAATCAGGCTTATGATGAAGAAGAAACCTCTGAGGCACCAGAAGAACAGATAAGGGTAGAAGAAAAATTACTCCATCCAGGTACGTTTAGAAGAATCATCCAGAAACTCAAATTTTGGGACAAAAAGAGGCAGGTGTACAAAAAAGAAGAACTATTTCAGAAGCTTCAAGCTATTTAGCATTGCTCTCCTCCACTGAACCATGAAATGTAAGTGAAGCATGCAAAGATGAATGCTGGGTCAAAAGCCATGAATGAAGAACTTGAGCAGATTGAAAAGAATAGCTCTTGGGAGTTGGTTCCTAGACCAAATGATAAGAATGTCATAGGGACAAAATGGATTTTCAAAAATTAGTTGAATGAAAATGGAGATGTTATTAGGAACAAGGCCAAACTTGTTTGTAAAGGTTATGCTCAACAAGAAGGTATAGACTTTGAAGAAACTTTTGCACCTGTTGCTAGACTTGAACCATAAGAATATTCATTGCTCTTTATAGCTTTCAGAAGTTCAAATTTTTTCAAATGGATGTGAAATTTGCCTTTTTAAATGGAGACTTGGAAGAAGAAGTGTATATTGAGCAACCAGATGGATTCATCCTTGGAAATGATCCAAAAATTGTATGCAGACTTAAGAAGGCACTCTATGGTCTTAAACAGGCTCCAAGGGCTTGGTATTATCGTCTGGACAAATACCTCCATCAACAAGGTTTTTCAAAAGGATCAGCAGATAGCAATCTATATGTAAAAATTGATAATGATAAATTGCTAATACTTGTCGTGTATGTTGATGATATCGTCTTTGGTAGCAATGAAGAAGCCATGAGTCAAAACTTTGCTTTGGTGATGCAGAAAGAATTTTAAATGTTCTTGCTTGGTGAGCTGACATATTTTCTTGGTTTACAAGTCCAACAAAATAAAGACGATATCTTTTTATCACAAACCAAGTACCTCAAGGAGATCTTGAAGAAATATGGCATGGAAGATTCAAAACCTATATGTACCCCTATGGTAACAGGATGCAGCCTCAGTGCAAATGATTATTCAGCAGCAGTTCATCAACCAACCTATAGATCCATGATTGGTAGTCTGCTCTACGTGACTGGTACCCGACCAGACATCATGCATGCAGTGGGAATAGTTGGAAGATTCCAGGCAAATCCAAAAGAAGCACACCTTCAAGCAGTTAAAAGAATTTTCAAATATCTTCAAGGGACACAAACTATGGCCTATGGTATCTTAGAGATACAAATCTCACACTTCATGCATATACAGATGCAGATTGGGCAGGAAGCGTGGATGATAGAAAAAGCACTAGTGGTGGTGCATTCTCTATGGGTTCCATATTAGTATCTTGGTTCAGCAAGAAACAAAGTTCAATTGCTTTATCTACAGCTGAAGCGAAATATGTGGCTGTTGCATCTTGTTGCACACAACTCCTTTGGATGATGCAAATTTTGCAAGATTTTCAAATCACTTGTACTCCACCTATCTCCATTTTATGTGATAATATAAGTGCAATCAGTATTTCAAAAAATCCAGTCATGCATTCAAAGGCCAAGCACATACTTATAAAATATCATTTTCTCCGAGAACAAGTGCTTGACCAAAAATTCAAATTGGAGTATGTTCCCTCCAAGGAACATGTTGCTGATATACTCACCAAAGCACTGCCCAGGGAGACATTTGAATACCTCAGATAGAAGCTGGGAGTAGTTGATGCATCATCTTGCTGTTGAAACTTGTCTATTTCAGAGAAAAGTAGTTGTATGCGAGATTAATGAGGAGAATCCGCGTAGATACGCTGGTTTATGTGTATACAGTCACGTATATGTTGGTTTGAAGACAAACAGTGGGCTAGGCTCAGGATGAAAGGAGTCTGATATGGGTCTGACAGAGACCATTGGGCACAAGTTCAGGGGGAGCATACATATTATTCTAATAATGCATTGTTGGCATTATCCTAGAAGATCTTGGTTCAAGATCACAGTGTTTTGGTTTCAGGGGGAACATGTGCAGAAGGAGAACATGGTTGCTGGTCTGAATGATGATTGAAAGATGCTGCTGATGATAGTTGTTGATAACTATCATAGTCTGGTTGTGGATATTTCATCTCTATATCATGTATTTCTTTTCTTATCAAGGTCATGTAACGACCTACTTTGATTTCCCCACTATGCCTGGGATGGATAATGTAATGTTCTTGTTTTATCTTGTGTAAACTTTTGGTGTATCCCCACTTGGTTGGGTGGATGAGTCAATCCCCACTTGGTTGGGAGATGGATGTATGTATGAGTCTTTGGTGGTAGGAGGGTCATTTATGTTGTATAAAGTTATGCATCTTCTTGTAGAACATCTTCTTGCAGACCTTGCCTACAGTTAGGGGGAGCATGGACAACATAGCAGAGCAGAGATTTCAGCATGAACTCAGGGGGAGCATAACCCTTTTCCCTTGATGTCAAAGGGGGAGAATGACTTTGAGTGACTTGGGGTTGCCATCAAGTCCAAAGGAGGAGATTGTTGGCATTATGACATAGGTTTTGCACTATGACATAGGTGTTGTCCTTGATGGCAACTCACTTAGATGGCAGATCACTATTCAGGCTCTCAGAATGAAAGAAAAAGAGGTATACACAAGTTCCCTTTGACGACGTCGCGTATACATGCGGGATTGCCGACCAAAAGTCGTGTATGTGTATGCACACACTTTCATGGATGAAAAAGCGTGTATGTGTGGGAAAACTTATTTTGGACCATGGTATCTCATCTAAAGTGTTGAACCCAGGTAGTTGGTCCAAGGTATTGATTCTTTGTGGTTTTGGACAATGGTATTGTGTGAGGCCTAAGACTATAAAAGGGGAAGGAGATCATTAGACAAAGGTATCGACTCAAGCATTGAATATCTCATGAAGAACTAGATCTGGAATACTGGTCATTGGGTTATGATGCATAGCTGGATCTGAATCAAGGAGGAACCTAGGTGCAAGAAGAAGGATAAGTACTATTGATGGATCAAGATCTTAAGGCTTGAATAGTAGTATCTTTGTGTGATTTTGATATGTTATTTTGGTGCATGACTTGATCTATAAATCTGATAATATGGGTATAACTGATGCCTGAATAAGTGAAAAGGATAAATTATCTTTTATAGATCTGTACGTAGGTTCAATGAAGAAAAGGCACGTACACACGTTGGTTCTGTAATGCATAATAGAGTATACGTTGGTTGGCCTTAATTCAGAAGCGTATGCATGCAGGATGTACATATTGAAGTAGTGTATGTCTCATGAAATATGTTTTAGCTACTTCTGTTTATTGCTGCAGTATTCTGGGTTTAGGATTGGTTCTGGTTACTGTCACTGTATTTTGGTTACAGCTTTCTGAGGAGAGATTGGTTGATTCAGTATTGGTTTGTACAAAGGAGATTGGTTGATGAAGATATAATTTTTGATTGATGTTATTCATGGATCCAGTCTGAAAATTTATGAAACGTGGTCCCTGGAAGAAAAGAGAAGGTTGTAGCCTTCTGTAGGTCAACACCTACGTACTAGTACCCCAGCTAGTACAAGAGCTAAGGGGGTTGTAGCTCTCTTCCAGGAGAAGCTGGAGAATGAGAGAAGGGCATAGCCTTCTGCAAGTAGTAGCCTGCATATTGGTATAAGACTGCACCAGTATAGAATCATTGTAAAAAGAAGTTTCTAATTAAAAGAAGATAGAGACGAATTGCAGCAGGTAGTTTTCACCCACATTGGGTTTCCACCTTATATCTTTGTGTCCATGTGTGTGATGATATGTTCTATTTTATTGCTCTTGTTTACTGTTCTTATGATTAATGAAGTCCTGATGCACTGATTAAAGATCAACAATTAATGAATCTTAAGTTTTTTTATATACGCTTGTTTCTTTAGACACAGTAGCGTATATTCACAGTTTCCCATAGCTGAAGTAGCGTATACAAATCTGATTGTGAAATGAAAAATAATTGATTTAAATAATACTGATTCACAACCCCCCCCCCCCCCCAAGTATTATTTCCAAATACAAGTTGACGATATAAGGTAGCATCAACTTTAGGGGAAGTACAAGTGACTGAAATTTTGGCTCCAGACTTAAAGGGAGAAGGGGTCAGCTTACAGTCTTCCATGTGAAAGTGGCGTAGAAGATCACAGGAATAATTGGACTGGGAAAGGGAAATACCTTCTTTGGATAGCAGGACTTGAAGACCAAGAAAATAATGCAAGTGTCCTAAGTCTATCATTTCAAACTTATTTTTAAGGCTAGACTTCACATGGTTTATAAGGTTGGGATCACTACCAGTAAGGATAATATAATCAACATAGAGAACAAGAATGATAAGAGAGTTGCCCAATTTCTTGGTGTAAACAGTATTGTCAGAATGACACCTAGAAAATCCAGTAAAAGAAAGCTATCCATTTTGGCATACCAAGCCCGAGGGGCTTTCTTGAGATCATAAAGGGATTTATTAAGCTGACATACAAGGTTGGAGTCTCTTTGTATAAATCCAGGAGGCTGTTCCATATTGATTTCTTCATGCAAGAAGGTGGATTTAACATCCATATGATGGACTTCCTATTTGAAAGAGGCAGCAAAGGAAAGAACAAGGTAGACAGAGTTCATTTTGGCAACATGGGAGAAGGTTTCAGTATAGTCAATGCCTTCAACTTGTGAAAAACTCTTAGCAACAAGACGATATTTATGTGTATCAACTTTTCCATTTGTTCCAAACTTGGTTTTGTAAACCCATTTGTATCTAACAAGTTTTCGTCCCTTTGGAAGAGGAATAAGGTCCCATGTATAATTTGCCAATAATGAAAAATATTCTTCATTCATAGTTGTGTCCCAATATGAATGGCTTGAATCTTATGAAGAGATGTCAGAATCATAATTTGTTGAAGCTTGAGCCAGTAAAGAAGACCCTCTATTAAACTGAGAACATGTACGATGTTGATCTGTAGGATCACTTGCAAGATCACTTGTTGCATCTCGAGTAGCGTGGACCCATTTTTGAAGCTGAGGAGCTGAAGGAAGATCCCGAGAAGGTGGGAGAGGATTGTCATCCTTGCTGTCATCATCTGAAGAAGGAATATTTTCAGAAGTAGAAGGGATAGAGTGAGGTGGCACATCTGTCGAACTAGGTTTCTAGGTCAATATATTTTCAACAAAATTTACAACTCTTCTAATGATAACATTTTTGGATTTAGGTTGAAGAAGTCTATATCCTTTGACATCTTCAGAATATCTAGCAAAAATACATTTTTCACTCTTAGGTTCTAAGGCTTTATGTTTCTTATCTGGAATATGGGCCCATGCTTCACTTCCAAAAAAGCGAAAGTGACTTACATCTGGTTTAATTAAGCTCCATGCTTCTTTTGGAATGATATTCTTTAAAACCGTAGTAGGAGAGCGATTTACTATGTAATTTGCACAGTTAGTTTCTTCTTCCCAAAAATTAAGACTAACTCCTTTAGATTGGAGCATAAAATTAGCCATTTCCTTTAAGGTGTGATTCTTCCTTTCAGCTACACCATTTTGTTGTGGAGTATATGGAACAATATGTTATAATTGAATTCAATGCTCAGTGCAAAAGTTGATGAATTTGTTGTTAACATATTCTCTACCATTATGAGATCTTAGCTTAAGAATTTGATGTCCATATTGTTTCTCAACAAAGGCCTTAAAGGTCAAGAACATGTTAAAGACTTCACTCTTGAGATTTAAGAAGTATACCCAAGTGCGTCTGGAGAAATCATCAATGAAAGTTAAGAAATACTTGTAGCCAAAGAATGAAACAACTGGAAGTGGGCCACGTAAATCATTATGCACAAGTTGTAAAGGGACTGAGGCGTGCCAAGAGCACGTTTTCAAAACTATCCCGATGAAGTTTTGTTAGGTCCGTATAATAATAGTGTATTCTCTTATTATTATTGTCATTGTAGCCCCTTATTGTTATTGTGTGCCCATGTTATCCCCATATTGTTATTATTGTGCCCCATAGAAGCCCAATATTGTTATTATTGTGCCCTTACATTATTATTGTTATGTCAGCTTTGATTATACTGTGACCGCTTAGAATCCTATATATAGAAAGGAGGCCTTGTCATTTGTATCATCGAAGAATTGTTCATTTATGTAATGTAAAGGAGGTTTCCCCCTCAAAGAGGCTAATTTTGATGTTGTTGAGCTATCTTTTATTCTATTTTGTGAGCTGGTTGCATAAAATTTGGTATCAAAGCTTTGGATTCTAGGGTTTCATTGCTCCAAATAGGTCATCATGGAATTTTCGCTATAAATTTTTTTATACGATGTTTCCGCAGTAGAAAAAAACCATTTGAGCTGAAATCATGATGACCCTCAGGTCCGAATTTCAGAGCTTGTCTCACTATATTTTCGGAGATATGATCCAAGGAAGTTAGGATTTTTGCAGGATCCCAAATTACATCCCAAACAGGTGACCTTGGGACAATCGTCATAAATTTCTCTCTAACTATAAGATTGAAATTCCGTAAGAATGTACAGAAAGAGAACAGACTGTAGCTTTTTGTCCATTGTTTTTAGGTCCAAAGGTTGAAAGAGTGACATGTGGAACTTCGTACAAGTTTGCTCTATTGAAAAATTGTATAATCAGGCCATCTTGGGAGATTGGGCCTAATTATTTCTTGGATAATCCAATTTCAATCAAACTAGTGGAATTGGAAAGAGGTCTCAGAGGGCTACCAGAATTCACAATTTCAGACCTTGGAGATCTGAAATTTCAGATATACATAAGATTCAATATCAAGCTCCTACAAATAAAATAAACGGGTGTGTAGTCTTTTTAAAAAATTTGAATAAGTTTTGTTTGAGAAATTAGTTTGAAGTGATTAAAAGGAAATAGTGAGTAAAATTATCATTAGTTGATTCCCAGAAGAAATAAAATGGCAATGCCTAGTAAGCAACCCGAAATATCTACTATGACACATGAAGAAGAGGAAGAAATGCAACATGATATGTCAAAATTATGAGACCAAGTGCAAAAAATTTCACTCTCACAAAAAGTAACAGAAGCTAAGATGGATGGTTTAAAGAAAGGCATGGAATCTAAGATGGATGGTATGAAAGACAACATTGAATATTGGAAGAAAGACATGGAAGGTTGGAAGGAAGGGTTGACAAAGTTTCTACAAGAAATGATTCCTAATAGTGAAAAGGTAGTAGAGAAAACTCATACTGAGAACAAAAGAAATGGTAATCATGATTCGAAGAATGACAACATTGAAGATTTGAAGAAAGACGTGGAAGATTTGAAGGAAGGTTTGACAAAGTTGCTACAAGAAAGGCTTCCTAATGGCGAAAAGGTAGTAGAGGAAACTCATGATGAGAACAAAAGAAATGTTAATCATGATTTCATAGACTCTAACGTTGGAATAAAGACCCACCATGTTCCAAATATCGATATGAGGAAGTTTGATGGCAACAATCCTGTAACATGGATTGTTGGCTTATACGGGCCTAACCTAGGTTTGGAAGAATTATTTAGCTAAGCAAATCTCATAGCTACCGGCCCTTTCGACAACAACCCGCGAAGAGCGGACTGAGGTTTCAGTCGAGGTAGCAGGGGAGGGTGCTGGAATCAGGTTTCCGCACCCTTGGGATTTCTAGATGTGGTTTGGAGGTTTCGCACCCCGTTCTGCTATCTTCACGCAGTTTCCGAATACCTCTTACTGTCTATTAGCACGTAGTCTATAGATCTAATCTATTGGATGAAGTATTGCAACTCGAATCTACTTTAGAATAGTCTTTAAGCAAACATTTATCAAATTTATTCAGTTCATGTATTAAGATTTAACCCAGATTCACAAGTATTCAATAAGAAATCATAAGCACATAAAACAGTCTTATTACTCATACAAAAATGCCTGATTTGTGATAATTCAGATTTGACATAGATTTATCATAAGGAACTTATCCTTATTTCCGCTTATCACCAGTACATCCAGATCTACCTTGCGCACTCAGCTGCAGGGGTCCGCACACACAGCTACAGACTCTTCCAGGCCTCTGCGCACACAGCTGCAGAGCCTCTATCCTCTACCCTCACCCTCAACTCGGACTTACAGATGCTTTCAGAATGCTTTTCTCAAAAACCCATTACATGACAGATCCAAAACCATACCCAAAAAGAATTGCCTTTCCCCCATAGAGCCGCGCTCTATTTATACCTATCTATGGTCCATGGACCGACTTACTTCCTATTATTTTATATTATTTTTTGGGTGGAAAACCCTTTTACTCGGTCTTTTACATTTCACGCTCCACCTATTTCGGAGGTTTACAATATTTTTATCCTACTTTCTAGGCTATCGAACCCAAAACTGTTACGTGGGACATCCGCTTCCCAACAATCCCCCAACACAATCATCGTGACTCATCCCAAGTCACTCTTTAGTGCGGTGAGATGCACTGCCGTGGCTTCGCGGTTCACCTCCCTCTGAGTGATGCTCATCATCCTACTGCTCCTTTGTTGTCTCCTACAACACTTCATCCGGCTCCTACTTTAGTGTTTTTACCACTTCTTGTGACCGATGGTGCTCATTCTACTCTACTTGGTTAACACAGAACACCCCCTCATAGGATTTTAGCTTGAGTGGGGGAGCCACGTATGTTACCTCTTTGTACCAGTGTAGCCACTTCCAACCTTCATATCTGCTCTTCGCCCTGTTTGCTGCAGCTTGTGTTGCAATTTTTCAAGACTGTTGCTGTTGTTCGTGAGATCCCGCTAGTTAAGGTCTGTCAGAGACACCTTCATAACTTCGTTTCCACCCGTGGTCTTCGTTTTTCCATTCTTTCGCTGAATTGTTGTAGTTCCCCGACCTACCCACGGGCGGGGCGACGGCATCCAGACCACTTCTGCTTCGTGTCTTCCTTTTTCCGGTACATCCCCTACTGTTGAGGCTGCAGGCTACGGAACGCCCACAACTGTCAACACCATGCTCCTTAGATATTCTTGTTGCTCCATCGGCCATATCACCACCCTCGAGCTTACTCCGTGTGCAGAGATAATAAACAGATCCATATCAATACTTAGCATACACTTTGCGGAAGTGTAGTTCGCCTGGTGGATTCCCTTCAGTTATTTATAAGTGATTCAAATTTCAAATTCCCTGATTCTCGCTTGTTCCAACGTCCTTGTGGAAATTTTGTGGTAGCTCGTGCCATATCTGGCTCACACTCCTTCTCTTAATTGTCCATCATCCGCTCCCTTTCGGTGTAATGCAGACATCTTATTGTGGATAGTGACATGAATGGTCACCTCTGCTCGGAGCAATGCAGCAGCGTATTGCTGACCACACGACCACGATCGTGATAATGGGCCAGATCGACGCGTATCTTGGCCCTCGCGCCACTTTTTCCCAGATTGATTTACCATCCCGCACTCTCTTTCAACTGGTTGGAGTGGTGAGACTGTCCCTTGAACGGTTAGTTAGGCGGCCAACCCGCCCGTATAGGGCTTCAGGCGACTGCATTCACTCGGCCCGGGAAGGGGTCCACATTGAGTTTGGAAAGCTGAACCGTGCCCCCATCGGTAAATTCTTTGATGACATAGGGTCCCAACCAATGCATTCAGAGTTTGCCAGGGAATTTCTCAAATTTACTATTATATAGCAATACTAGATCATTCTCCTTGAAAGTGCACACCTTGATATGACAATCATGCCACGCTTTTTCACGTTGTTTCTGTACTTGCTGATGGAATCTAGCCAAAAACCGTTCCTCCTCTCGTTCTTCGAGTTGCACGAGCCTTTCCTCCAAAGCCCCGTGGTTTTCCATACTGGTGATTGTCGCTATCTGCAGACTAGGCACAATATATTCCATAGGCATAATAGTCTCCTTGCCATAGACTAACCGAAAAGGTGTCTAGCCCGTCAACTTCTTGCACGTGGTTTGGTATGCCCATAGCACAGCAGAGATGCGCAAGTCCCAGTCATTTCATTGCGCATTACAGACCTTGGTCAATGTAGTCTCCAAGATTTTATTGAATGCCTCAACAGTCCCATTCGCTTACGGGTGGTATGGCATACTCTACTGGTGATATATATGGAATTCCTCAGTGAGTGTGCTGATTGTTTCATTCAGAAAATGCGTTCCCCGATCACTCATGAGAATTTTGGGACATCCAAACCTTGTCAGGATGTTCTCGAACAAAAACTTCGCAGTTGTTGCAGCCGTGAAATCCTTAACCGGTTGTGCCTCGGCCCATCGGGTCAAATAATCTGTCGCGGTGATGATATAATGTGCGCCTGTTTTCCCTCGCTGCTCGATAGGTCCTACGAAGTCGATTGCCCACTTCTCAAAGGGTTGTAGCGTCGTCTGTGGCTGGAGCAGCATTTCATCTCTCCGCGATGATTTCCCCATCTGTTGACATACGTCGCAGGCTCGACAGTGTGCTTTCGAATCCTGATGCAGAGTAGGCCACCATAATCCTACGCGAAGGATCTCCTATGTTGTGGCGTGACCCAAATAATGTTCACCAGCAGCCCCCCCATGTGCTTTGGCCAGGATCTGTCCTCGCTTGAATTTCGGGACATATTGACGCAATATCTTGTCATTGCCCATTTTGTAGAGGTGTCCTGCAATCACGGTGAAGTTTGCTCTAGGTATCACCAATTCCTTCTTTTGTTGAATGGAGTATCCTTGTGGCGCGGTTCTTGTAGTTAAGAAATGGATTATATCTTCAAAGTTATCATCTGCTACGCACACCGCATATAGCTGAGCATCTGGAAGTCTGTCCTCTAGATTTGTGGGTTCTTCGTCGATCTCAATTCGGGATAGGTGATCTGGGCCTGCATTTAGACGTCCTGGTTTGATGACGACCTCAAAGTCATACTCTTGGAATAACAACAATCATCTACAGATACGCCCCCCCAAAATAGGATTATTCACTAGGTATTTTAACGCCGAGTGATCAATATACATATTAAAGTGACCTCCAAGCAGATAGTGGCGGAAATTTTGAAGTGTGTATACCATCTCTAATCCCTCGCGCTCAGTAGTGGAGTAATTCTTCTCAGCTTTTGACAACTGGCGACTTGCGAATGCAATCGGGTGGTCAATTCCCTCCGCTCCTGGTTGAGTAAGTACCACCCCTAATGTGATACATGACGCATCGACATGCACATGAAATTCGACGTCCCATTTCGAAAAGATCAATATAGGGGCCGTTGCCTTTTTTTCCTTAAGCATCTCCAGAATTTTGTTACATTCCTCATTCCAACAATAAGTAGTGTCCTTCTTCAGCAACTATTCCATCAGAGCCATGATCTGAGCATAGCTTTTGATGAACTTTCGATAGTAGCTCGTGTGTCCTAGTGCGGCGCGTAATTGCTTGACACTTCATGGTGCTTGCAGATTGAGTATGCGACGATCTTTGTCAGATCGACCATCAGGCCTTGCTTACAGACCACATGGCCCAGCAGGTTCCCAAATGGGACAAGGAAAGTACAATTTTTCAAGTTTAACGCAATCTGATGTTGGTGGCAAGTATCTAGCATCAATCATAAGCTCGCTATGTGCTTCTTAACCAATCCAAACACGGTCTAGTCATCAAGGTAGAATTCTAAGAACTTGTGGGAAAATTCTTTGAATGTTGCGACTACTATTCATGAAAATATTGCCAGCGCATTCTTCAGTTTGAAGGGCATCACTGTGTACTGAAAGCAACCCCATTCAAAGGCGAACGTTGTCTTACTCCTGTCCTCTGGTGCGATCTTGATTTGGTGGTATCTTGAGAATCCATCCGTGAAGGAGTAGGCTTCCTGTGCACCCACATTTTCTAGCACCTCATCTATAAATAGTGTTGGAAACGAATCATTGACGCATGCATCATTGAGCTTCCGAAGATCCACGCAGATGAAAATCTCGCCCTTTTGTTTCTTCTCCTGCACAACCATCAGACTTACCCAGTCGGACTCTTTGACTGGTTCAATGATTCTTGCTGCCAACATCTTATCCAATTCTTCACGAACCTTTGCTTTATATTTTGGATTCAATTGGTAGGGCTGCTGCTTCACCGGTTTCACATCTGGCTTTAATGTTATCTTCATCATTCCTAAGTCTCCTAGGATCCCTTTTAACTCTGTGATCTTCATTGGGAACAAATCTCGATATTCCTGCAGCAACTCGACAACCTTCTCCACTGTGGCATTGTCCCAATAATCCCCAAGCGTTGCATACTTCGGCTCTTCTTCGGTTCCAATATTTGGATCTTCGCTTTCAGGTTCGTGCACCTCCCGGCTCCCCTTTGATTCTGGAATATTGACGTTTCGCAGATCATCCTCATCATCTTCTATCTGGACATTATAGCATTCGAGGGCCTGGCTCAGCTGTTGCGACCAGGCAGGCTGCACAGTTTCGTCTGGCTCTAGTGGTGTCTTGAATATGGTGGCCTTTACTAGCTGTAATGCTTCGTCCACAAGATCCATCCATTGATCTTCAAAAAGGAATGTCGACAAAAACCCTGCGCGCAAGATATCCCACTCGCCTGTGTCATGCGGGAGCTCCACTTCTGTATACCAGTTTCTGGGAATAACGTCCAGGGTGTGATAAAATAAGTGCACCCATTCTGGCTAAGGTTCCTCTCTGTAGGCTTTGATCCATTTGGTAAGGTGCATGCGTAGATCATAACGTCCATCATATTTCTCTGTTATGCATAGTTCTGTCTTCCCAAATTTGATCTTCATCATATTCCTGCAAGTGTGCCAATCTTCGAACATCCCTTCATGTGTGCCCCACCATTGCACAACATCCATCTCATTGCATCAAACCATTGGTGCTCTGGTACTGTGATTTCAAATTTTTTCAGGAATTCATCTATTATTGTCAACCCATCATACCTCGGCAATTCTCGATCCTGGGCCCTTACGCAGTACAATGATTTAGTCACCATGTTGCAATGTAGCATGGTTACTCCGTTCAACCTGTTGCGCCACCACTTGTCTTCCTCCTCTGAATCAGAAGTGCAGGATTCTCCATTACCCCGTGATATTATTCTATCCTTCATTGTCTTGACCCATCCTTGCTCTTGGGAAGACATTCTGTAGCTACAATCTCCATCGTCGTCATGTTCTCTGTCACGCACAGGTTCAATGTAGCATGGTCCTTCAGCCGGATCTAGTGGAATGACTACACGGAGTGACTTTGTTTCAAATATCATGGTTCACTTCTTTAGATTAATAACCCCATTCATGTCAGTGGCCCATTATATTCCTAACAATGCAGGATAGGGTGTACTTTCATCCATGAGCTCAATAACTTCAAAGTCCGTTCGGGCACTTGTGCCATCAAGGTCTACTGTAACCCCTTGCAGCCTTCCCATGGGCAACACCTTCTGCTGATTTGCCATCCGTAATTGGATAGGGGACCATTGTAGTGTAGGTTTACCCATGCACTCCCAAGTCTGTTTCGGTAGTACGTTGGCATTTGAGCCCAGATCCAAAATGACGTGCTCCATCTCATAATTGTCGATCTGTGCTGTTAACCGCATTTCCCTTCCGGTCCATGATGCATGTCTTCCCAACCTCCAAACGATGCGAGGTTCACTCCATCCTGCACATCTATTTATCACTTCCTGTAAGCCTTTAACCACCTGTTGTCGCGAAGCAACTTTATACATGTCTTTAAAAAGGTAGTTATCATCGAGGGGTCCTTGTCCGATTCAGGCTGATCCCTACTACCTGAGGTAGATACCTCCACGAAGCTCTCCCGAGCTTCCAGATATGTCTCCCTACCACCTCCTAAGTTCCTTCCATTCGCTCCTGGGGCCGTGCCACTCCTCAGTACCATGTTGACCTTGGGATCTTCCTCGGGGGTTCAAACCTCATCATCTACACATTCTGGGTCATTGTTGGTTGCGCTGCCCTTTTCTCATGAATCTACACTATCAGTGTAGGAAAATTTATCAGCTCATGATCGAATTGCTCACAATAACTGCATGAGATTCTGGTTGGGTTGGTACACACCAGCACATAATGTCCTGGTCCTCCGCAGTTGTAGCAGATTAGCTGCCCGCAACCCCTTCCTGGCCCCATTCCACCCCATCCTCATCCACGACCCTAGAACCCATTGCGCACGATCGCCGTGACTGGATCCTGACCTCGCTTCTCAGTCTACATTCAGTAAGCAGGTGACTGGTCCATTAACATTTCGTAGCTATGACAGTCTCTTTCCTCGTGGCCCACCGATCTGCAAAAGTTACAAAATAGTTGCTGGGGAGTCTGGTTGTATTTTGGTAATAGATGATAGTTATCAGTGTTGTGCTTCCCTTCCACCTGATATATTGCGCACCAGAGTGGGGCTGTGGTGCTCGGTCTTATTTGTGCCTCTGGTCGCAATAGCGTTGGTCCCTCCATTGCCACCAAATTTACTAAGACCGGGCAGTGATCTTTATCGTGTCCCTAGCTTCTGCACTTCATACACTATACTTCCTCCCGAACTTCTACTCGCGGTAGCTATTCTTGTTTTAGCTTCTCCATTTCCAAACACAAATCTTGGATCTACGCTTGGATTTGCTGAACTCCCAACCCTGGGTCTTGCAACGGAGTTTCGTGTAACCTCATCGCTGTCTCTAGCGCTTTGGCCTAGATTGAGATCTTCTATTGTGATAGGGCCGCCCTTAGATGTGGTGTTAAGGATGCCATAAGCCAAGCGCAATGCTGCGCATCCGTCAATGTCATGTTAGCTTTGCAAATAGTACTTTTCAGTCTTTGGTCCAAATCCCATGGGGTTTCTCCAGGCATCATCGCGATCTCTTTGAACCCTATAATCGACTGTGTTTCTGACTTCGGCTGGCTAAATTGCTTCTTCAATTCAGTCTGGATTTCTGTTGTCCCCGCCATTGGGTGCTTGCTTGAGTACTTTATGTACCATCTCAGTGCTCAGTCCTGCAGCGCGTTGACTAAGGTAGCCTTTCTGATATTATCATCCGCAATTTGTTGCGCGTTCCATATTGATGTTAACACAAACCAGAATTGTTCCGGGTCTTCGCCTCCTGCTCCTTTGAATACTGGTAACTGAATCGCGCTCGCCATAGCTACCCTTGATCTACTACCATTCTTCATTCCTTCAACCCTTCAACGTTCTTCTCTATATTGTACTCATGTTTCACACCAGACACCCCTTAGGTAGAGCCCGGTCCCGGCAACGGAACCATTTGTTGGATTATATGGGCTTGAGCCAACTTCGGAAGAATTATTTGGCCAAGCAAATCCCGTAGCTACCGGTCCTTTCGGCAATAGCCCACGAAGCGTGGACTGAGGTCTCACCCGAGGTAGCAGGTGAGGGTGTTGGAACCAGGTTTCCACACCCTTGGGATGTCTAGATGTGGTTTGGAGGTTTCGCGCCCCATTCTTCTGTCTTAGCGCTGTTCCTGAATACCTCTTATTGTCTATTAGCGTGCAGTCTATAGATCTAATCTATTAGATGGAGTATTACAACTTGGATCTACTTTAGAATAGTCTTTAAGCAAACATTTATGAGATTTATTATGTTCACGTATTAAGATTTAACCCAGATTCACAATTATTCAATAAGTAATCATATGCGCATAAAACAGTCTTATTACTCATACAAAAATGCCAGATTTGCGATAATTGAGATTTGACATAGATTTCTCAGAAGGAACTTATCTTTATTTCCACTTATCACCAGTACATCCAGATCCACCCTGCGCACTCAGTTGTAGGAATCCACGCACACAACTGCAGACTCTTCTAGGCCTCTGTGCACATAGCTATAGAGCCTCTATCCTCTACCCTCACCCTCGACTCAAACTTATAGACAATTTCAGAATGCTTTTCTCAAAAACCCATTACATAACATATCCAAAACCATACCTAAAAAGAACTGCCTTTCCCCTATAGAGCGGCGCTCTATTTATACCTATCTATGGTCCACGGACCGACTTACTTCCTATTATTTTATATTATTTTTCGGGCAGACAACCCTTTGACTTGGTCTTTTACATTTCGCGCTCCGCCTATTTCAGAGGTTTATAATATTTTTATCCTACTTTCTAGACTATCAGACCCAAAACTGTTACGCGGGACCTCCGCTACCTAACATGGATACTACAGATGGAACAATATTTCGATCTCCATAATGCGAAAAACACACAAAAGGTACACATTTCGAATTTATATTTGGAATCCAATCAGTTTGTATGGTATCGATGCCTTTGCTCTCGTAAACAAATTGTCACTTGGTCAATTTTTACAGACGAAATGATAGCATATTAAAAGATACAAAGAGTAGCACCTTCTTTATCCAATTGATAAATCTCAAACGAAAGGGTCCAATGGTGGAGTACATTGAGGAATTCCAAAAATTGAATATAAGGGTAAAAGATATTCCAGAGGAGAATAGGATTGATGTGTTCATAGGGACTTTAAAGGATAGCATCCAACATGAGGTTCGAGTTTGGGAACCTGATTCATTGGAGAATGCATTTAGGTTGGCAAGAAAAATTGAAAGCAAAATTATGGCAACAAGAAAGCCTACCAATCACAACTATAAAGATGGCTTAGCCTTCCACATCCTACAATGTTGACACCACAACAATTGGAAGAAAAAATAGCAAAAGGGATTTGTTACAGTTGTGATAACAAATACACTAAAGGTCATAAGTGTGTTGAAGAACTTATTTTACATAGATTGTGAAGAGGAAGAAGAAAAGAAACAAGGAATATCAAAAGAAGAGGATACACACCAGGAAGAAACCCTAGAGAAAATAGAAATGAATCTAACCATATCTTGTAATGCATTGGTCGGAATTACCACTCCTTAAACTATCAAGATAGAAGGACATATCAATAAGAAAAAGGTAATATTGTTGATTGATTTGGGAAGTACCCATAATTTTATTCATTGTAAGATAGTGAAGGAATTGAATTGCTTTCTATATTCAGCACCAGAGTGTCCAGTGATGGTTGTAAATTGAAGAACCATAAATTTCTCTGGAAAGTGCCATAATATCAAGCTATCCATGGGAGAATATATGTTGAATACTCCAATATTTGCCATTCCAATGGGTGGTGCTGATGTTGTACTAGGAGTCTAATGGCTACAATATTTGGGTACGATAGCTTTTAATTTTCAAGAACTTTTTACTTCTTTTTTTTCTTTTTTCAGAAGGAAAGGAATTTGAATTAAGGGGTATCGTAGGGAAACCAAGAAAGATAATCAATTCTAACAACATGACAAAGCTTCTAAAGAAAAAACAATGTGGCATAATTGCACAATTATGTTCGCTAGAGGTTCCCACATCGAAATCATCTATTTCTCCATATTCCCAAAAAGTCTTGGACAATCATGCCAAGGTATTTGAGACTCCCAAAGGCCTCCCACCTATTCGTGATCATGATCATGCTATTCATTTGATTCCGGGAAGTTTTCCTCCAAACATCAGGCCTTGCATATATTCCTATGCCCAAAAGAGTTAAATTGAACGTATGGTTGTAGAAATGCTAGAGGCTGGTATAATTCAACCTATTCAAAGTTGTTTCTCTGCTCTAGACGTATTGGTGCACAAGAAGGATGGATCATGGTACATGTTTCTGGATTATAGGGATCTCAACAAGCTCACTATTAAAGATAAATTTCCCATTCCTACCATTGATGAATTATTGGATGAATTGCATGGAGCAATTTACTTCACCAAGTTGGACCTTTATTCAGGATATCATCAAATGAGAATGAAGATGGAAGACATTTTGAAAACAACATTTAGAACTCATGAGGGTCATTATGAATTTTTGGTGATGCCATTTGGTCTTACCAATACACCTTCTACATTTCAAGGTTTGATGAATTCCATTTTAAAACCCTTCTTTAGAAAATTTGTGTTAGTGTTTTTTGATGATATACTAATCGACAACAAGTCTTGGAAGGATCATGTTCAACATGTTGATAGAGTATTCAAACTATTGGAGAAGAAACAATTATATGAAAAAACCTCCAAATGTTTCTTTGGAGTACAATAGGTGGAATATTTGGGTCATATTGTATATCATGAAGGTGTTAAGGTAGACCCTAGAAAAATTAAATCCATTAAGGAATGGAAAATCCACATATCCATAAAGCATCTGGGAGAATTTCTCGGGTTGACAGGTTATTATCGCAAGTTTGTTAAGAATTATGGGAGAATAGCAGCACCTCTAACAACATTACTGAAGAAAGATGCATTTTGTTGGACTCCAGAAGAAACTAAAGCCTTTGAACATCTTAAAGAGACAATGTGCCAAGCACTGGTCTTAGCTACGTGAGACTTCACAAAAACCTTTACTGTGGAATGTGATGCCTTAGAAAATGGAATTTGTGTTGTTTTAATGCAAGAAGAAAGACCCATTGCTTTTGAAAGTCATCCAATCAAAGTAAATTATTTACACAAAGGTATTGATGAGAAGGAAATGTTGGCAATACTACATGCACTTAAGAAATGGCGACCTTACCTAATGGGAAGACACTTCAAGGTAAAAACGAATCATGATAGCCTTAAATACTTTTTAGAGAAAAGATTATCTTCAGAAGAGCAGAAAAAATGGGTCACAAAGATGTTGGGTTATGACTTTGAAATCATCTACAAAAAAGGGAAGCAAAATGTTGTTGCAGATGCACTCTCAAGAAAGGATGAGGATGTGGAAGTATTGCTTTGTGACATTTCTATTATCCAACCAAATTGGATAAATGAAGCAAGGGATGAATGGAAGAATGATGAAGAAGTGTGCGAACTCATTCAAAAGTTGCAGCAAGATCCTAGTACATCTGATACATTTAGCTGGAAAAATGATTCGTTATGGTACAAAGATCGTTTATACCTCTGTAAGAATTCTCAACTCAAACAAAAGATTCTTCTAGAATTGCACACCTGTCCCTTAGGAGGGCATTCGGGATATTTAAAGACTTACCATAGAATTAAGAAATAATTTTTTTGTGATGGCCTTAAATTTGATATTCAAAATTTTATGGCGGAATGTTTGGTTTTCCAACAAAATAAAGTTGAGACAATTAAGACCCTAGGTCTGTTACAACCTTTGTCCATTCTAGGTCAACGTTGGGAGGAGGTTTCAATGGATTCTATCATAGGTTTACCCAAGTCCGAAGGAAAGAGTGTCATCATGGTGGTAGTTGATAGAATTACCAAGTGTGCACACTTTTTGTGCATTACTTCATCCATTTAAAGCCAGTACAATTGCTACCGCATTTATGGAAACAATTCAAAAGCTACATGGAAACCCAAAGATTATTGTAAGCGATAAAGATCTTATTTTCACTGGAAATTTTTGGACATAATTATTTTCCTCTCTCGTTACTCAGTTAGCTCACACCTCATCTTATCATCCTCAATCCGATGGGCAAATTGAGATAGTGAACAAATGTTTGGAAGGATATCTTTGTTGCTTTGTATCTGATAAAAAAACACAATGGGTCAAATGGTTGCCTCTGGCTGAATGGTGGTGTAACACTTCCTTCCATACCGCAGCAAAAATGACCCCATTTATGGCACTTTATGGATATCATCCATTGTCCATCACATCATATTTAAGAGAAAATTCTAAGGTTCAAGCAGTGGAAGATCACATTGAGCATCAACAAAAAGTTCTCCAACTCTTAAAGGTAAACCTGACTTTGGCACAGAATAGAATGAAACAATAGGAAGATCAACATCGCAGCGAAAAAAGTTTTGATGTAGGTGACTGGGTATTTCTGAGACTACAACCATACAAACAAATGTCCCTCAAGCAAGCTAAGAAGGATAACAAATTATCACCAAAGTACTATGGTCTGTACAAGGTGTTGCAAAATATTGGTACTATGGCATACAAATTGGAACTTCCTGCATCTTCCTAGGTGCACCCAGTTTTCCATGTTTCATGCTTAAATAAAGTTATAGGTGATAATCTCCCAGTTCAAACAATATTACCAGAACTTGGCGAGGAAGGAAAAATCATATTGGAACCTAAAGCAGTCACTAAAACAAGAACTCGATAGCTACTAAATCAATCAATTTCAGAGTATCTCATCAAGTGGAAGAAATTGCCCGCCGAAGATTCCACATGGGAGGATGAGAATTTTATACAGAAGCATCCAAAACTACTCAAGTATTGAGGACACCACGTTTTTTAAGGAGAGGGGCATGTTAGGTCCCTATAATACTAGTGTATTCCCTTATTATTATTGTCATTGTAGCCCCTTATTATTATTGTGTGCCCATATTGTCCCCATATTGTTATTATTGTGCCCCATAGAAGCCTACTATTGTTATTATTATGCCCTTACATTATTATTATTATGTCGGCTCTGATTATATTGTGACCCCTTAGACTCCTATATATAGAAGGAGGTCTTGTCATTTGTATCATCGAAGAATTGTTCATTTATGTAATGTAAAGGAGGTTTTTCCCTCGAAGAGGCTGATTTTGAAATCGTTGATCTATCATGTCTTCTAATTTATGAGCTGTTTGCATAATATGTTTTCTGAGTACACATCTTAGAAAAACACCATCTTTGCAATATACCATAGGAAGACCTGTCACCATATTTTCTTTACACAGATTTTGAAGGGAGAGATAGTTTAACTCGCTAAATCGCTCATGCCAAAGTTTGCTCACTTCATCATTATGAGCATCAAATACTGAGGGAAGACTTGATGAGCCAAAGTTGTTAAACTTATACAACCTTGTAGAATCATCAGCAATGTCAGTAGCTAAAATCTCTCTAGGATCTCTTAGGTCCTTAATTACAACATCATGAGGTGAAAATTCAATGGGTTTACCTTCACCTAAATGTGTTATCTGATATACAGATAGAAGGTTGCAAGATAAGGTAGGAAAACATAATACATCATTAAATTGACCATTGTCTAGATGAATAGTTCCACTCCCTACAAACTAAGAGATCTATCATCACCAACATATATATTTTTGGTGTTATAATCATTTAAAGAAGAAAACATAACTTTGTTTTTTTCCATGTGATAGGAAGCTCTAGAATTAATGAGCCACTCATGAGAATGAGAAGAAGAAGATACATTTAGTGCATAACTAGACCAAGATGCTTTACAACCACATGCAAAAAGTGTTATTCCTAAATATGAAGTTAAAGTTGAAGAGTGTTCCAAATGGATGTTATGTTTCTTCATTGTTGCTTCCAAGGCTTCCATCTTCTTAAAGCATTTAGATTCTAAGTGGCCATCATGATTACAAAAGTTGCAATGTCTATCAGTCTTCTTCCCTTTGTTTTTAGTTGCCTTATCATTTTTTTGAGTTTGTTTTTCATTGTGAGATTGAAATTCCTTAAGACCATTCTTTTTAGGATGTTGCTTCTTAGGATTCTTTGAACTTGGTTGTTGTTGGGCTGCTAAGGCTTTCTTAGAATAGTTTACAGTATTAACAAGATCAAGATGTAAGAGTTGTTCTTGCTCTCTTATTAAATAATCACAAAAGGCATCAAAAGAGGGGGACTTGTAGTCTTATCCTTGAGAAATAAAAGTTTCTCTAGTAGAATGGAAGGTGGAAACGAACATAGATTAGGATGGTCCTAAATTAGTAAGAATGGAATAGATAAGGCTACCATCTTCTTTCTTAACCTTAACACCTTCCAAGAGAAGTCTAAGGGACTTGAACATGGATAAAAAATATTCAATGGAATAAAAATTATTGGGGTCCAACGTAAGCAACTCATTTCCAAGTTGAAGGGCTCTAATTTCATTTTTAATTCCAAACACTTTATTGAGTTGTTTCATTGCTTCATCAGGGATATTAATTTCTGTGATATAGAATCTAAGGTCTAGAGAAATAGACATCCTATCAGCCCACGTGCTTGATCTTGCTTATTTTCCTATTTGGCTTTCTTATCTTCATCTTTAGGTTTAGACTCTTGTCCTGAGGCTATTCTATAAAGACCTTTACTTCTAAGTAAATCCACGATGTAGGATAACCATTGGAAGTAGTTGGTGTTGTCAAGAATAATTAGGCATGGACTTTCCATTTTAAAAGAAATTGAAGTTGTATATGTTGAAACTAAGTTTTCCAATGGAAAGATCTCAAAAAATTAGGCCGATCAAAATAAACGGCGCTGAAATCGGCTTCCGGATGAAGAAGTTATGACTTTTTGAAGAAAAGTTTTTGAAGATGTCGATGAACCACGTAAATGTTGGAAGTGAATGATAATGTTATATTTTAAAAAATCCCCCCCACCCCTCCTAACTTAATATAATTATCTCACTTAAAAAAAAAATTACTTTATGTGACCCACTTTTATAAATAAGTGAAATTCACTTTTACAATGGTATTTTATGAGCTATCCACTAAATTGTAACTTAAATAAAAGATAGAGTGACCTTAGAATTATAACTCACTTTTTATAAGGGTGAGAACACTTTTACATAAAGTAACTTTAAAACATAAGTTACATGTGCTTTTTTAAAAAGTGACTCAACAAAAAGAAAGAGTTCAACACAAGACCTCTATTCTCATACAGTAGCTTTAGACCAAGTAAGCCAATTTAAAAGGTTAGTAATTTTTGGAAAGGAGGAAGGGGTTTTTTTTTCTCACTGAAGATTTGGGGTGCGTGCTTACCTCAAAAACCTCTTTTTTCCTACAAACCAAACAAACAACCACACAAACCAAACAAACAAGCAAAAGTAACCAAGCCTTATGAATTTAAGTTAGATTTTGACGATCACACTAAGGCGCGGCAGAAAAGAGCATACGCATGAGAAAAACCCTTTCTTTTTGTTTCTGGTTTGCCTAAATCGCATAGAGTCGCAGGGAAAAGAGCATATGCATAAATGAAAGGTATAGATTTGGTAATATAAATTTTTTTATAGAGGACTATAAATCGAAATAAATGGAGAGACAAATAACTATAATTGCAAATAAAGATTGTATACCTCTAGATCTTAAAAATGACGTAGCTAGGGCTTCCAGAAACCTTTTCGCGTGAAACGAAAGGGGTTCCTCACTAGAACAGATGCTCCTAACACAATAAAGCAGTCCTATCATCCCGAAAGTGGTAAGAAATAGTAGATCTAGGAAACGACAGTCGGATGCAGTTGTACAGGCTTTGGATTTGGATCACCAATGGATGCGACCCTCGAATAGCTCTAATACCAAGTAGGAATGTACAGGCTAAGTTCCTTAGATAGAACACCAAAGGACACCGCTCACAAATAGATCATGGATCAGTACACCAGTATTCTTGACGTGGTTAAAACCCTCAAAGAGGGAAACAGTCCATGACGTGAGCCAACGCGGCCACTTCAGATAATTTATTAATGTAAAAGAAAGACAATTTACATAAGCTTCTCTCATGAACGCTCAAATAAAAAATGAACCTCCATGCTATTTAAATAGAGATCATGGACCAATTGGCTGTTAAGCCACGTATAGAGTGTCGATAATACCAAGGCGATAATGAACCGCCGGATCTCTACATGTCTAGAACATATCGTGACCGTCGGATTGTAAGTTACAAAAAGTACATACTAAAGAAACACACTCTACATAACTATACACTAGACCACGTTATACTTAATTATTTCCTATGTGTCAGAATATCCTAACAAAAAAATTATATACAATTTTCTATCTATGGATGTTTTCTACTGATTCCACTCTCTTGTACAATGTTTGATGGTGATTCTATGCTTATGTTGTAGTGGCTACAACCAGCCTCCAAAATTTTGCCTTAGCTTCGTTTTGGAGCCTCCCTTCCAACTTTTCACAGCAGCTTGCCTTGCTTCATCAAGTTCACAAGCTTCAGTGTTTTTCTTGCACAAAGGAAGCCTGTCGATCACAACTTGATGCATTCCCCTCACAGGTTGATCACCCAGAATTAGTCCAGTTGCAAGCTGAGCAGCTCCCCCAAGAAATTGCACAATTCTGGAGGGAAACCAGCCTTTCCTCCAGAAATTCCACAATCCTGACTGGTAGCCTACTGGGCTCCAGAATTGTGCAATTCTGGCAGTCAACACTCACAGTGAAAATTATGCATTTTTCCCCAGTAGGGTTGCTCAGCCCAGAATTTGTGCAAATATGGGCAACAGTTAGCTGCTCTACCTAGAAATTGCACAAATCTCCTCAGCAGCCAGCCTAGTTCCTAGCCAGAAATGCACATTTTCTCCCAGCAGTCGAGCAGTCTCTTGCATGTTCAGCTGAGTTGACTGGTTCCCTCCGTGACCAAGAAAAACTGACTTGCATGCATAGGTTGCTTCTGGCAAGGCAGCATGCAAAGGCATCCAAACAACATGTATAGTCATCCCTTGTTTCAAGAATGTATGTTTATCAGTTGGAGGTTACATGCAAGGATCAGTTTAGAAACCTCCCACAAAGTGTGGTTCTCCCTAGATTTGTGGCATGCACGTCACAACCTCGATGTTATAAAAAGATCATCAACTGGACACTGCAAAGCTCACTCCTCACATCAACCTTGCATATCTATCATCCCACATCACATCTAGGAGCAATTGGCACATTCAGCTCAGTTGTTTTGGGGTAAGATCGCTTTTCATGCCTTGTTTTTCATTTCTGTCGCTTTTTATGTTTTCGCTTGTGTGAGTATTGTTTGCTTGATTTCTTTGAACTCTTGTTGTCATTTACATATATACTAGCCTGTCCTAGCACTGTTTCAGTTTTCGTTGATATCTCACTGTTGTCGCATGCATGAAATTTTCTTTCACGAACAATTGCTGATTCGACGACTCGCCTCACCTACATGCATTTTGTTCTGCTTTCTGAATATGTAATTCATCATTTGCA
Organism: Pinus tabuliformis; assembly: GCA_031772625.1. NCBI lineage: Eukaryota > Viridiplantae > Streptophyta > Pinopsida > Pinales > Pinaceae > Pinus > Pinus tabuliformis. The sequence goes on from CM062817.1 coordinate 304,922,276, forward strand.
TGCACAATCATTCACTTATGCTTACACTTAGTATCACCATGCATTTGTACTCACATTAACTTCCAGTTGCTCGTCGACGAGTCTGGGCAGCCTTGGCTCGGACTCTGCCTCACCAAGAGCCTCACCAAGGTAACATTGCGCAATCCTGAGAGTGAAGGCTCTGTCTTCCTCTCAGAAAATGTGTATTTTTTCCCAAGCACCGTCCTCCAGGATTATTTTACGCATTTTTGAGGGGCAGTGACTGTTGGCCTAGAAAATTGCACAATGCAGTCAATAAGCCTGTAGCCATTGCAAGTTGAGATTGAGCATTTCATAATCCCAGCTGTCAGCAACCAGACTGTACTATGCATTGCGCAATTCCAATAGTCAATAAATCTCTCAGAATCCTAAACTGTGCCTTGTGCAGTCTTGGCAGTCACTCTCCTGACCTCCCAGCCGAAATTGAACAACCTTCATGATCAGTCACACAGGTATGTTGCAAGTCAGTTCTCAAGTTCATTTTCATTTTTGACTGCCAGATTGCTTGCCATGAGTGTTTCCATGTCTCCAGGTATTGCAGGTATTCATCTGCCTCTCAGCAGTGTAGGTACGATGGTTTCAAAGAGAGTAGAGTCGAAGACATCGTTTAGAGCACACCTGGAGATGCAGTCGATCAAATGTCTATGAGATTTTCTACTCACGAAGATATCAAGTTGTTCGTAGCCAACAACATCAAGATATCACAATGAGTAGCATAATGAACATCAGTTGAAGGCAGCATACTGAACGCAATGAATGTAGCGAATGCAGTGAACACAACGAATGCAGCAAATGCAGCGAACGTAATGAATGAGACGAACACAACGAATGCAGCGAACGCAAGAAATGCAATGAATGCAAGAGGAAGGTTGTTGAACCCACACAGAGGGAGAACAACGTTGCAAGATCAAGCAGATTCACTGATGATGAAAGCGACTTTGGAGACTCAAGCTATGAGGTGATGGTGCAACATGAAGATCGTGTGAAGACAGAGAATGGAACAAAGAAGGAGTTGCATGTGCTAAAGAAGAAACTCAAGGAAGAACATGAATTTGCACAGACAAATGAATGAGTTGCAACAGGAATAGGAACATCAATGGCGTGACATGCACTCATGGATGAAACTACGCTCGTACAAGTTAAAGATCCATCCCAGCAGCTGGCAAGGAGTAGACATGGTGAGCAGTGTTGTTGATCGAATTCAAGAGATTTAGAAGCATGCATATCATTGTGCACATGGATGCAGTCCAACCCATTGAGCACACTCATCAAGGCAAAGACAAAGAAGCAAGTCCAACTGGAGCTGAACATGTACTTCAGCAAATTGATGCACATGAACACCAACACACACTTGAATATCAACACGGACACTATGCATCAGTGTGTTGCCAGTTCAGCCGCACCCAAGAAGACCATGTGCATGTTAGCAGACGAGTTGGATGAAGGAGTCGAACCAATGCACAAGTTGCAATGGAGGCAAGATTTCGCTTCAGCAAGATGTCACCATGGGGTGCATGCACACCATTATGGACGACCAAGCTTGGCATCAACTCACCACCTTCACCATCACAAGCATGCCAAAGAGTTGGTCTCATCACAACGGACCAAGTGTCAGTGATGTCTTGCGTCGATTTCTCAAGCTATGTTGTCTCACATGAGTATATGTGCATTGTAATGTAATGTCATGTCAAGTGTAAGTCAAGTGTCAATAGTTGGATGTAACAGTCATAGAGTAAATGAAGAGTCATGAGGGTAGTTGAACTGTCACAAAGGGGAATGTCAAGGGTCGCTCCACCATTTGCTATAAATAGTCCCTCATAACTCATTGTAAGGGATTTTGGTAAGCCAAGCTTCCGATAATACTATCTTGGAGAGAGCTTGGACAGTATTATAACATGCCTTGGCTTCTCCAATGCACGGAGCTAGTACATCTCTTTGGAGGAGCAAGCGGATGTGGCTGTAATGTTCCACTATTGGGGCTAGCAGGTTTACATGGATGTATTGTATGATTGGAACTTACGCTTCTTTATATAATAAGAGCCAGCACGTTTTCATGCATATGTTGTTACTGTAGTTGGATTGTTTTGGTTGCTGTAGAAATGTATGTTGTTTAACTTAAGTAGTTGTGTATGAACACTTTTGTATGCAATTATATGAATCTTGTTGAAAATGTGTTGTTTGTTTAACCATCACTTTGGATTGTTGGACTGACCTGCTTTCCATCTTGTGATGCATCTTGGCTCATGTGTTCCCTTCCCAGTTGAGTACACTTACAGGTTGCCAAGGGGTGCACTCACCTCAACCCACCTGTGTTAGAACCTCTCATGCACCTTCCTTAACTCATGGCAGTGGTCACACCCTTGCTATTGACAGAGCTATCTTACTTGCCTCTGTGTGACATTGTGGTCAAGGCATTACTTTACGACCCATTGCTGGGACTCCTACACCAAACGGTCTGAGGTCTAATTGGCACTTCTTACCTTGGGTTCGAGGGCATCTAATGCACTAGTGTGCGACGCTTCCCGAAAAATATATTCATTCTCTTGCTCATCTAGTCACAAAGATATACCATAATTTCAATCACTTTAACTATAAAGCACTCAACAAAGAAATTCTAGAATTACAAGAAGCACCCAATGAATCTGTTGAACAATTTCACACACGCTTTTGTAATCTTGCATACCGATTCCCGGATGATGATATTGATTGGGAATTTCTTGATAGAAGATTTGAGTATCTTCTTCACATATATGAACCCCGCTCAGCACACTTCAGTGATGGAGCTACACAATCACAGGCATGCACCATTTTTGTCACAAGTGATTGTCTGCCTTCACCTCATCAAACAGCTCCACCCCCATGGAGTGATGTGGGAGATCATGCACACACCTCTATTGAACTGTCACATCCTCGCACCCCACTTGCTCTTGAGATTTATACAGATTTGTCTTGCAAGCCTATTGGTTGTCATGTGGACTCATTCCCTTGACCTCTATCCTTGCGTTTTGTTGATCCTCTGGATTGTATTGTCTTGTGTTCTCCCATTCCGTACTCCTCACCTGTTGTGAACGAGGATCAATTTGTCGACAGAGTTGGTGTTATGCATCCAACCTGCGCCATCATTCATGATGAGTGTGTGCGGGAATCTAAAGAAGATCTCGCGGTGAAGGATGACTCCCTTCCAGCAGTGCCCCATCTGCTTCATCCTGACATCGCTTGTGACTCTGCCACTACTGATTTCCCCAGTGAAAACTCATTTCCAGATGCTTCTCCATCCGATCATTCACATGGTTAGATGTCAGTTTGTCATTACAGTGCGAATAGGACACATCTTCCTTGGAAAATCTATTCAATCTGTCATTTATGTTTCTTGAAAACATATAGGGTGAACATCTTTCCTTCTCATCTACCCCTCTGCCCGATTCATCAAATCATGAGGATGCCGACAAACATCTTGAATTTTCTGATCTTGGTTGTTGTGATCTATTCACTTCCTCATCTAATCACAATGTTGATTCAATCATTGCTAATATGTCAAAGACACTGGGCTATGATGATCTATTTGTCAATGAGTTCAAAACCCCCCAAACTATCGAGGCACTTTAGCCTGAGCTGATGGTTATGTCAAGCCCTTGTTATCCTGAGGTTGGATTAACTTCCAGTCAGGAAATCGTTGAAATGCTCAAGGCTCCTCATCACTCTCTGCTTTGCATTGAAGATCAACCAAACACCCATATTTCGCTTCCTCCACTCGGACTACACAATCCCATCGCTCATGCGTTGGAGGAATCTTACACAACAAGCACACATGCACAACATAGGTGGTCTACCTTTCTCACGTTTGCTTGCATGTCACAGTCAAGAGAATGCATACACTCAACATATGCACACAGTGTAACACAACATCATGACAGCACCACATAATGCATGTCATGCCCTTTACTCATCTTTGTTATGTAGTCACTTGTAAGCTTGGATTGTGTTTGTCTTCAATGTTACATATTTCTTGTTTGCTGGTTCGCACAGTTGCCTTGTTCGCGAACCATGCCTTCACCAACATGGGTCAACCAATGTGTCGGTGGCTACATTGGAAGTATCACTTCACGTGAGATGGCCCATGCATTGTTAACTTAGGAGTAAAAGTAGTGTTTTCTTTTGAGTTGTTTTCTTGCATGCTTGTTTGCTTACTTGTTTCGTTTGTCTAATTGCTTGTTTTCTTACTCGTTCTTTCAATTTTCCTTCTACTTTTGCTTTCCTTTGTTGATTGTTAGTTCACTTGTTTTGTTCGTAGGTTAGTTTCGCATGAAATTATGTATGACTCTTGAAACAAGCTAGGTAAAGTAAAAGAGGGCTTGTGCAACTATCACAACATGGTTATCTGTCATCTTGCCTCTGTATGAAGAACTTGTTACTTTTATTCCATGATACGTCGAAGGAAAATATGTATTATTCAAAGTGAACCTTGGTGAAAACACAACGCTTGAGCGCTAACTAGTGCCACTTACTCTATTCGGTTGTTTTTGGGTTAACCCTTTTCATCTCAGTCAAGTAGAGTAAGGTGAGGGGGAAAACCTTAACATGCACGTTAGAGGTATAATAAACTACTTCTCTACTGGAACAACCTCTTCTACTCTCAATCAGTCAGGATCTCTCTTCCGCCTCTAAAATGAATAAGTGTTATGCATAGTTAAAAAATGAAAAAAATGAAAGTGAAAAAATGCAAAATGAGAAATGAATAAGGCGAAATAAGAGAAAGCCTTCCTGCACAGGGAAGTGTTGCAAGTAACTCCGTCAGGGTATTGACTAGGCTCACTAGCAATGGAGCCATGCTTGTGTTCCTATGTGACTCCGCCAGGGTACTGTCCAGGCCCGCTGGCAGCAGAGAAACACCAAAGATGAAACTAATACTCTGATGACTATATTTCTTATGCACCAATATACCCCTCAACCCCAATCGAAACAAATGTGTTGCCTTGGCTTGGAATGTGTGTCAATCGACCAAGAGCTTGGCAGATGCTACATCTTACAATCAAGGTAGTGTGGAAACCAAGAGGTGCTGAGAACTAAACAATACTTCCAGAGGTGTTAGACTTGCTTTTCACGAAAAAGGTCCATTCAGAGAACTGGATTTATACTAGTGTGTTTCCAAGTGTTGTAGAAGCTACAACCACCCTCCAAAATTTTCCCTTAGCTTTGTTTTGGAGCCTCCCTTCCAACTTTTCACAACAGCTTGCCTTGCTTCGTCAAGTTCACAAGCTTAAATGTTTTTCTTGCATAAAGGCAGCATGTCGATCATGGCTCAATGCATTCCCCTCATAGGCTGATCACCCGGACTTGGTCCAGCTTCAGGCTTAGCAACTCCCCCAAGAAATTGTGCAATTTAGGAGGGAAACCAGCCTTACCTCTAGAATTTGCACAATTTTGGCTAGAAGCCTACTGGGCTCTAGAATTGCGCAATTCTAGCAGTCAACACTCACAGTGAAAATTGCGCAATTTTCCCTAGCAGGGCTGCTTAGCCCAGAATTTGTGCAAATCTAGGCAACAGTCAGCTGCTCTACCCAGAAATTGTGCAAATCTCTTGGGAAGCCAGCCCAGCTCCCAGCCAAAAATGCGCATTTTCTCCCAGCAGTCGAGTAGTCTCTTGCATGTGCAGCTAAGTTGATTGGTTCCCTCCGGGATTGAGCAAAACTGACTTGCATGCATGGGCTACTTCTCCCAAGGCAGCATGCAAAGGCATCCCTTGTTTCAGTGATCTATGTTTAGCAGTTGGAGGTTACATGCAAGGATCAGTTCATAAATCTCTCACGAAGTGTCGCTCTCCCTAGATTTGTGGCATGCACGTCACAACCTTGATGTTATCAAAACTCATCAACTGGATGCTGCAGAGCTTTCTCCTCACATCAACCTTACAGCTCTGTCATCCCACACCACATCTAGGAGTAGTTGGCACATTCAACTCAGTTGTTTTGGGGTAAGCCCGCTTTCCATGCCTTGTGTTGCATTTCTACCATTTTTGTGTTTTCACTTATGCAAGTATTGTTTTCTTCATTTCTTTGAACGCTTGCTGTCATTTACATATATACTAGCTTGTCTTAGCACTGTTTCAGTTGTCGTTGCTATCTCATGGTTGTCGCATGCATGAAATTGTCTTTCACGAATAGTCGCTGATTCGGCGACTCGCCTCACCCACATGAATGCTATTCCACTTTCTGAATATGTAATTCATCGTTTGCATGCATGATCATTCACTTATTCTTACACTCAGTATAACCATGCATTCGCACTCACATTCACTTTCAGTTGCCCATCGGCGAGTCTGGGCAGCCTTGTCCCGGACTCTGCCTCACCAAGAGCCTTACCAAGATAAAATTGCGCAATCTTGAGAGGGAAGGATCTGTCTTCCTCTCAGAAAATGTGAATTTGTGCCTAGGCACTATCCTCTAGGACTATTTTTCACATTTTTGAGGGACAGTGACTGCTGGCTCAGAAAATTGCGTAATGCAGTCACTGAGCCTACAGCCATTGCTAGCTGAGATTGAGCATTGTGCAATCCCAGCAGTCAGTAGCCAGAGTGGACTGTACATTCCGTAGTTCTAGCAGTCAGTCAGTCTCCCAACATCCCAGACTGTGCCTTGCGTAGTCTTGGTAGTCAATCTCCTGACCTCTCGACTGAAATTACGCAACATTCATGATCAGTCACACAAGTATGTTGCAAATCAGTCCTCAAGTTGATTTTGGTTTTTGACTGACAGATTGCTTGCCATGAGTGTTTCCATGTCTCCAAGTATTGCATGTGTTCATCTGCCTCTCAGTAGTGCAGGTATGATGGTTTCCAAAAGAGCAGAGTCGAAGACACCGTTCAGAGCTCACCTAGAGATGCAGTCGATCAAATGTCAATGAGCTTTCCTACTCACAAATATATCAAGTTGTTCATAGGCAATGGCATCAATATATCACAGCAAGAAGCATCATGAACAACAGCTAAAGGCAGCATACCAAATGCAACGAATACAGTGAATGCAGCAAACGCAGCGAACACAACGAATGCAGTGAATGTAGCAAACACAGCGAACGCAACAAATGCAACGAATGCAAGAGGAAGGTTGTTGACAACACAGAGGCAGAACAACGTTGCAAGATCAAGAAGATCCACTGATGATGAAAGAAACTTTGGAGACTCAAGCTATGACGTGACGGTGCAACATGAATATCGTGTGAAGATGGAGAATGGAACAAAGAAGGCATTGCATGTGCTGAAGCAACAACTCAAGGGAGAACATGAAGTTGCACAGACAGACGAAAGAGTTGCAGCAAGAACAGGAACAACAGTGGGCGCGACATGCATTCACGGATGAAACTGCGCCCGTACAAGTTAAAGATCCATTCCAATAGCTGGCAAGGAGCAGACATGGTGAACAGTGTTGTTGATCGCATGCAAGGGATTCAACAGCATGGATATCATTATGCACACGCATGCAGTCCAACCCGTTCATCACACTCACCAAGGTGAAGACAAAGAAACAATTCCAACTAGAGTTGAACATGTACTTTGGCAAGTTGATGCACATGACCACCAGCACACATTTGAAGATCAGCACGGACAATATGCATCACTGTGTTATCGGTTTAGCCACACCCAAGAAGACCATGCACATGTTAGCAAATGAGTTGGATGAAGGAGCTGAGCCAATGCACCGGTTGCAACGGAGGTAAGAGTTCACTTCAGCAAGATGTCACCATGAGGTGCATGCACACCATCATGGACGACCAAGCTTGGCATAAGCTCACCACCTTCACCATCACAAGCATGCCAAAGAGTTGGTCTCATCACAACGGATCAAGTGTCAATGATGTCTTGCATGGCTTGCTCAAGCCATGTTGTCTCACATGGGTACATGTGCATTGTAATGTAACGTCATGTCAAGTGTAAGAAAAGTGTCAATAGTTGGATGTAGCAATCATAGAGTAGATGAAGAGTCATGAGGGTATTTGAACTGTCACAAAGGGGAATTTCAAGGGTCACCCCACCCTTTGCTATAAATAGTCCATCATAACTCATTGTAAGGGCTTGTGGTCAGCCAAGCTTCCGATAAGACTATCTTGGAGAGAGCTTGGACAGTATTGTAATGCGCCTTGGCTTCTCCACTGCATGGAGCTAGTACATCTCTTTGGAGGAGCAGGCGGATGTGGTTGTAACGTTCCACTGTTGGGGCTAGCAAGTTTACATGGATGTATTGTATGATTGGAACTTACACTTCTTTATATAATAAGAGCCATCAGGTTTTCATGCCTATGTTGTTATTGTAGTTGGATTGTTCTGGTTGTTGTAGCAATGTATGTTGTTTAACTTACGCAGTTGTGTATGAACACTTTTGTATGCAATTATATGAATCTTGTTGCAAATGTGTTGTTGGTTTAACCATCACTTTGGATTTCTGGACTGACCTGCTTTCCAACTTGTGATGCATCTTCACTCGTGTGTTCCCCTCCGAGCTGAGTACACTTAGAGGTTGCCAAGGGGTGCACTCACCTCAACCCACCTATGTTAGAACCTCTCATGCACCTTCCTTGACTCACTACAGCGTTCACACCCTTGCTACTGATAGAGTTATCTTACTTTCCTTTGTTCGACATCGCGTCAAGGCATAGCTTTATGACCCACTGCTGGGACTCCTACACCAAACTGTCTGAGGTCTAATTGGGACTTCTTACCTAGGAGATCCCCTTGACATGTTGGCGGGTCCAGCACCATCAACAACTTACATATGTTGCAAATGTTTGTCTAAAAGACAATTGGCTAATGCATTTGTTGATTTATTTAGAATTCTAGCAACATGTTGTTGTTGGGAAAAGTATCCATTGAGAATGCCCCTATCCCACTCTAAGGTGTGATAGTGCCTTAGCAACAAACAAGGAAAACTACTTGAGTATTTCTTCTTTATGAGATGTAAATGAGGAGAAAGGACCTAACTAACCTGTGTCTTTCTCTAGTTTGTTGATCCAATCGCTCCTCTCTTCAATAGCTCCCAGCTCCCAGCTCCCTTACCGGCCCAGCTTCACCGAATTCCTGCAAGATCACAAGAGAGGGAAACTACATGAAGATACAGATATACATTCATAAAAAGCTCAAGATCAGATTAAGCTAAACATGCAAATATAACAAAACATCATTGATACACAGCATGTAGGAGAAACTCAAATATTTTATTGATAGAATAAGAAAGTCCAAGAGGAGATACAACCAAGTGAGTTCCGATCCAGCATCTACCTCCCAACAAAGGAATCCCTTCCTCTCCTCCAACAAAGCATAAATCACCCAATGTACTAATCTCAATCTCAAACCAACAGCAATTCTCTGCAAAGTACAAAATTCCAGCCTCTGGATCTCTGGGATGAGGGATCCATATATAGATGTAAGCAGAGAGGATGAGTCAGCTTATGTTTTGACTTGTGGCTTCTCTTTGTCAGTTCTTGCTTCCACTTGGAGACTGAGAGCCTCTTACTCATCACTTGGTTGAATTCAGTGAGGCAAGTGTCATTGGAGAAGATTTTGGAAGCTTCCATGGTCTTTCCACCTCGTTGAATGACTCTGCCACTTGTCATTTCCCGCTCAACGCACATGGGTAGTGCATTCAAGTGCGTTGCAACGCACCTGGACAGTGTACTGGGGTGCTTTGCAATGCAGGCAGCTAGTGGAGCACTTGAATTGATCCTGAATTGACTGTTTCTGAGTGGTTTTTGGTGGAGAACTTCTGGGAGAAGCTGTCATTGGTTGACCTTGTTCCTTTAGGGGCAGGAACAACTCTTTTAGGGACTTTGGATCCCTTGGATTATGGACATTTCATGCTCAATGTTGTAAGGCACAAAAATGTCTATAACAGTTGCCCCCTAAAGTATGAGGTCGTTTATCGGGTGAAATGCTTTATTAGGAGGATCCGAAGTTCATTCAATGCTGGGAGGAGACCTGTAATAAGATACAATACAATACATTATTTTTCATATTGTTTTCATGATCTAGCTGAGGCGGGCATTCCCATGCTCAGCTTTATAAATTCATTTTTATGTACATAGGACAGACAATCGTCTGATGGTAGACTGATGATTCTGATGAAATCATCATCCTTTTGGTAGGATGATTATCTGTTCTGCAGTGCTGTACATGTCAATGTCTTTATTTTTCCTGAATATATATCGCAGCCTGGATGGATGAAACTAGATCCGGGGTCTTCAATCTCGTCTGATCTTCACTCTAAGTACAAGTCGATCCATGTGAGAAATGTTTTGAAGTCGAACATGGAAAGACATCGCTTGATTACCAGTCAATAATGTAAACTGTTAACAAGCGCGAGAGGAATCACCGATAATGATAATGACCCTCAAGGTACTGCAGTACAATTCACGTGGTGTGAATAAAGGACTTGGCGTCGAACACCATGCAAAATCTTTCGGTCGAAGGTCATTGATATATACCTGTCGCCGAAGTGAGAAACTTGCCATTGAGGCATGCAAGCTTCAAAGTACTGAAGGGGGTGTTCCTAGATCAACTTCTTGGATAATGAGCTGATGTCGACAAGAAGCGATCCGTCAAAGGAGGGCCTTGATGTATCCCACATCAGTGACACGGAACGGAGCAAATGATTTTGATGGAGGTGAAAACGATCTGATGATATATGGTTCAGGTTGGCGGTCATGAAAGAATGAAGTATAATGTATGGTAGTGGATGGGACACGGTTGACTTCTCTGGATGACTTCTCTTGAACATATCGGCGACACTTGTGTGATGGATTGGTAGCATTTACCCCAAAGGTGGATGGTATGGCGAGACCATGGTGATGTGACCGGTGAATGAAACAACCCAACCCGACTTAGGCACGGAGTGGAAGTGTCATGTTCAAGAGCGACTTGCTACCAATAAAGGTTCTTTGAGTTTCTTCCCAATTTTTCCCCAGCCATTGCTGACCAGTACCTCTTTATTTTTGTCAAGCTTGAGGAGGATAGCATATGCTTGTTCTATAATTTGCCCTTCGGGCAAACCCATCGCTATGTTTTAATGAGCCTAGCGATAGTGAAACTCGTTCTCGTCTAAAGACAATTTTGTCGCTATTAATCTTTTTAACGAGTCTAACGACAGAGATAACTCGGTACTTTTCATTTTTAGAGAGTCTAAAAAGGTACGTAAAGTTAACTCCAGAGTTCCTTTTTCGTCATCTAATCCCTTAAGTTCGAAAAAGTATAAAACAATATAGAAGGGATGAATTTTCGATAGTTTTAACGAGCCGAACAAAACAAGCGCTCGATCTTTTTGTGCAATAATCCCTCAGGTCCAAAAAGATTAAAATCTAGAGGAGGGATAGCTCCTCCGGTCGCTTTAACGAGCTAGAAGGCCAAAACTCGGCAATCTTTTCATATTTTACGAGTCAGATGAAAAGAGCTTAAAGAAGACTTGTCTTTTGAGGAACGAGTGATAAAATGGGTAGCAGCTGATTCCAGGTAAGGGTTGGAATTTTCCAAGCACGGCAGTGTCACAAGGATGGCTAGTGAAATCACTCTTCACAGCTGTTCCTCAAAATGGGTAAACAATCATATGGAGGTGAACGATCGGCCAATGGAAAAGTGGAGGTGACGGTGCAAACACGACCAAGGCTTTAATGGCTGATAATGTTACATTCACGGTGGTTATTTACCGGAGGATAGTTCATTTTTTAACGAGCTTAAACGCGGGTTGAAACACTTGCTCGATCTTATGTTTATTTTTTAACGAGCATGAACTATGTGCTAAAACTGCTCGATTATCCAGTCATATGGTGAGAATGTCTCATGTAAGATTCCATTTTTTATGGAGCTTGCTCCTTACAAAGCTATGCCCCGCATCCTTTCGTTATGCAAGTTCGGAACCGACTAATCCTACGAGCTTAAAGGGTTAGACCTACGGGTTTAAAGGGAGGACCTAAAAATTTAAAAAATAAATAGCCGCCCCTTGCTTGCACTCCAAAAGGTTTGCATGCCCCCAGGTATAAAACAGAGTTTCAAGGTTACCTCTACTTCACTTCCGCCAAAACAATTGTTTTACCGAGAGAGGCCTACCTCTTTCAGGTCACCCAAAGATTGTTCTATTAATCTTTCAAACAAAACACTTCTTCGGCGATGCCTACCGAGATAAGCAAAGGTGAGCGACGATGCCCGCCAACTCACATGACTTTGACAAAAGAATCTTATTCTAGAACAACCCCTCTTCCAATCACGGACGGGGTACGGACTATTCATATTCTCCCGCGGAAACCTACCTTATACCCAAAGTTTTCCTGCCGAAGCAAACTAGGATGCATGCCCCCTGGGTTCCAGTCATATCCTTCCGAATCACTCGCGCTCATCGGGAGGACGGACCGTGGGTTGAGACATTTCTTGCGTGAAGAGACCATTTAGGGATGGTATATGACTATTTGCGATGCGAGATCCGGGAAATGAAAGCTGGTCCACGAGCTTGACCACTCTTCCTTCGTGCGGAAAACACATTACTCTAAAGAGTGAGGAGATGATGGCTCCCATGCAATATATATAGTCTCGTCCAAGGAGTAGGTTATAATCCAAGGGTCCTTGAACGACCATCACGTTCATTTGAACAGTCTTCCCTTTCAATGTTATGGGCACATTGGGGAGGATCCCTAAAGGTCGACTGGTTCCTTTATCAAAGCCTGTTAGATTTCTCATTTCAGGCAAAAGTGCTGGCGAACCAAGCGCTTTCCAAGCAATAGAGGAAAGGATACTCACAGATGCCCCCTCATCAATGATGGTGCCAGCCATGACCATTCTGTATATTTGGACGATAATTCTGAATGGTATGCTTGCTGGCAAACGGGGCCTGCCTAGTTGGTTCCAGTCGAAGGAGACAACTAGGTTGCTTGGTGGTGGGACCGAGTAGACGGCCGGGTATCGCTCTGACGAACTTCCTTCCTGCGATAAAGGAATGGGTGGATTGCCCCCGTGCTCGTCGGAGTCTGTGTTGATGAAGAGAATTTGGATGGTGTCATCTTTATCCTCTTCAGTGACTGTATCATTCGAAGATAAAACCTCTGAAGGCAAGACCGGGTCAACTGCCGCCTCGACCTTTTGACTTTCGTCGGGTATGGATTCAGCTGGTTCATCTTCAATGACCGGTGCTTCAGCTGACCACTTGAGCGGGCCAGCTGGATTTTCAACTAACGAAGGACTTGGCAAGAGTTTTTTATATCCAGGAGGGAGTCGTAACGGTGAAACCGGACGATCATCCAAAACTCTTTTAGCTTCGTCTAAGAAGGGACAACGGTGGATGGCGTGGTTGCCTTCGCACAGTCTACAGGGAGATCTAGCTCTCCCTTTCTGTCCTAGGACTTCACTTTCGCTAGTTGACGGTGTGCTTTCAACATGGCTATCAGAGGTTGACGCCACCGGATTGTGCAAACGGGGAGACCAGTCCCTTAGTATCCGAGGGATGCAGGGACAATCTCTGTGAAAGTGGTCTCCCTTGCATATGACACATGGTGATTTAGGCCTAGTCAGTGCTGTGTGTGGATTTTCGTTAGACGACACTCGTTTGCCCCCAGTCGCTTTTGGCTCCTTATTCTTCTTCTCTTTCTTCTTCTTTTCCTTCTTCTCCTTAGGAACTTGACTTTTGGTTTTGCCAGTCCCGTCGAGCGAAGAGGAAGGAAGAGAGGAAGAATTATAGGAAGTAGAAGGCTGGTGGGTAACTCTGGACTGGTCTAACTGCTGATTTGACTGTTCAGGAATAGTGGTGTTCTGAACGACATTGGTTGAGAAGAGCCAGACCGGCAAGCCAATTGTCAGTCCTGGAAGCGACAAAGTGGCCATATGGGGCGCACCAACATCTCCCCAAGAGGAGAAGGGACTAGGATTTCCACTAAGGGGAATTCCTTGGTTGGTAGGCTCCATTTTCTCAACCTAAAGATCAACGCAGGAAAAAGGGTATGAATATTCCGTTTAAAATAAATTTTAACGACGTTTGGACACAACTTGCTTTTTCAATTTTAAAGAGTCGAGAAAAAGCAAAAGATGACTCTAGTCGCCTTCGATGTTTTAACGAGCCCGAAGTGACAAATGCTCGGATGGACTTTTTCCGTTATAGAGTCTGAAAAAGGCCAAAAGGAACTGCTCTGGAGATCTAGGTAGAGGGTGTGCCAAACCAATCGCAAAACCACAGAATACTTTTTAAGGTACGGGCGGTCAATCTTCCCGAATGCTGTGTTCAGTGCATTGCGATCAGTAGGGCGGCCGACACGGCTTCCTATGGATAAAGGTTTTATGCCTATAGGGGTCTCCCAATATATACTCGACGGTACGTGGGAGCACAATCCGTACTGGCGCTTATCGTCTCTCAGGAGGAATCACCCAACCATCAGCGAGATCGACAATCACCAGGTTTTACGACGCCGGAACACGTCTCTAGCCTAGACCTCTATGTTGTGCGTTAAGTTACAAAGCGTTTTTAAGTTCATTTAATTTATTTTAGGTTGATCTTTCTTAGAAGTTTGCCTTTTTGGATCACCACGAGATGTATATACAATTCCTAAATGCAGTCTAAAGATGATAAGCAAGCATTTATCTCTTTTCAACAATGAAAATCCTAGCTACAAGGGGAAAAGAAAGACACAATCTTTTCTCAAAGAGCAAAGAGCACACTGTAAATGCACTTTTCCTAAATCAAACCATACAAACTATCAATATGCAAATGCACAAATGCATGTATTTGTTTTCACTTTCTTAATATTGATGCCTAAAAAGAAAGCTGTTGTACAAAATTTGAATTCGATTTCAAGTGAAAACACAAACAAGTTTCTTTTTGAAATCAAAAAGACGATTACGACACTTTATGATTTTGAAGTAAACACTTTTTTCGACATTAGAAATTCATAAATTCAAACCAAAAGACAAAAGTAAAAGCGCAATCAACTGTCAACAGCAAACAAACTTAATCCTAAGATCAAAACGACACTTACGACAGGTCTAGATCTAAGGGCGACAGTATGACTAGTTTACTTTTGTAATGGGAAACTGCAAATGATGTAACAAATACACAAAAAAAATACAGTTTCTTTTATACAACTGAGGCGGAATTAAGGCAGAGAAAAGGGGTTTTTAGATAGGTACACACACTGATAATAGGCTGCAAAAAACAGAGATAAAACTGAACACAAGGATGCAAAGAACCACAGCTGCACAGGGCAAAGGCTGATCAGCGCACCTGCAGCACAGAGAAACTGAATTGCAGCGCAGGTAACCCTCTCGGGACCTGCGTTGAAATGCAGAGTCTCTTCACAGAGCCTGCGCTGAAGCAGAAACGAGAATTGTCTCTGGGTTCTGGGTCACGGTTTGCAGTTTGATCTGAGGTTTTTGGCCGGATAAAAGTTATCAATAAGGTACAATTAGAAGGATGATTTAAAGGAGGACTAAGAGGTATCACAAAGGGCAGTTAGAACATTTGTGGATCAGCTTGTTCAGATCATAAACAGGCCCAGTGAGTGGACTAGAGTGGCAGATCTCTACTTTGCATTTGTAAATGGCAAATGCAGTTCGATTCTCCACTCCTAAGTTTATGAGGAGAACAACAATAGAAACACAAATAAACTAACTAGATACAGTCCCCAGCGGAGTCGCCAATTTGTTGTTGGGAAAAGTATCCATTCAGAACGCCCCTATCCCACTCTAAGGTGTGATAGTGCCTTAGCAACAAACAAGGAAAACTACTTGAGTATTTCTTCTTTATGAGATGTAAATGAGGAGAAAGGACCTAACTAACCTGTGTCTTTCGCTAGTTTGTTGATCCAATCGCTCCTCTCTTCAATAGCTCCCAGCTCCCAGCTCCCTTACCGGCCCAGCTTCACCGAATTCCTGCAAGATCACAAGAGAGGGAAACTACACGAAGATACAGATATACATTCATAAAAAGCTCAAGATCAGATTAAGCTAAACATGCAAATATAACAAAACATCATTGATACACAGCATGTAGGAGAAACTCAAATAGTTTATTGATAGAATAAGAAAGTCCAAGAGGAGATACAACCAAGTGAGTTCCGATCCAGCATCTACCTCCCAGCAAAGGAATCCCTTCCTCTCCTCCAACAAAGCATAAATCACCCAATGTACTAATCTCAATCTCAAACCAACAACAATTCTCTGCAAAGTACAAAATTCCAGCCTCTAGATCTCTGGGATGAGGGATCCATATATAGATGTAAGCAGAGAGGATGAGTCAGCTTATGTTTTGACTTGTGGCTTCTCTCTGTCAGTTCTTGCTTCCACTTGGAGACTGAGAGCCTCTTACTCATCACTTGGTCGCATTCAGTGAGGCAAGTGTCATTGGATAAGATTCTGGAAGCTTCCATGGTCTTTCCACCTCGTTGAATGACTCTGCCACTTGTCATTTCCCACTCAACGCACCTGGGTAGTGCATTCAAGTGCGTTGCAACGCACCTGGACAGTGTACTGGGGTACTTTGCAACGCAGGCAGCTAGTGGAGCACTTGAATTGATCCTGAATTGACTGTTTCTGAGTGGTTTTTGGTGGAGAACTTCTGGGAGAAGCTGTCATTGGTTGACCTTGTTCCTTTAGGGGCAGGAACAACTCTTTTAGGGACTTTGGATCCCTTGGATTATGGACATTTCATGCTCAATGCTGTAAGGCACAAAAATGTCTATAACACATGTTGATATTGAATGTAATCAAAATGTGCTCTAAAAGGAAAACCCTTACTGAATAGACGTTGTTTAAATGTAACACCATGAGTTGTGAAACAATTCTCGTGACTAAATGGAAAATACCACATGAAATAGCATTAGATACTAATTCGATCAATATGTTATACTCAATGATATTATTGGTTGAGCAACCAATACAAATTCCTTGTAAACTCACTAACTCGTCAGTTGGGGCATAGATTTCCCATGTTGCAGAGGAAATATTTCGGGTACTATGACTAGTTCCATCAGCAGAAGCAATATATGGTTGAAGAAACACTGACATCTACAAATCAAATGTAATCTAAGATAATTAGAGGTGGTATAAAACTCTCAAGAAAACACAGTGAAAACACACCAACAAACCTACATAGTATGTATAGAGTGACTATGTAGAAAAATCTAAGCATAGTATTTTTTTAGATACAACCCATTTATGGGTTGCGCTGAAGGAATTACGTCAAAGTCAATGAGTTTGTAGGCCCCTTTTTCTAATACACATTTGACTATATATGGACCTAACCGCATTAGATCGAGTTTATCGGCTCCTAATTTATCAACTTCCTGGCCATACAATAGAACCAGATCACCCTCTGAGAAGGCATGAGGTTTGGAATTTTGATCATATTGTGCTTTTATTTGTTTCTTCTGAGCTTTGTTGGCCATTTTGGCATCGCGTTGAGTCTCATTTAAATGAGCTAAATGAAAGAAATGTTCTTCTTTGGTGGAGGTGGCAAGAATATTTTCAACGATAAGTTTCAATGATGAAATTTCACATTCAATCGAAAGGACTACCTCTAAACCATACACCAACTGAAATGGTGTGAATCCAATTGCAGTTCAGACAGAGGTGCGGTATGCCTACAAAGTTGAAAAAATAATAGTAGGCCAATTCCTTTTATGAATCCATACCATGCATTGGAGCATTGTTTTCAAAAACCTTATTAATGGCTTCTACTTGGTTTTTGGCCCATGGGTAGTAGGGAGTTGAGCTATCGTGTCATAATCCCAACTTGGCAGTTAGTTCAAACATCATGTAATTGCGAAAATGTTTTCCATGGTCTGTAACTATAGCTTGGGGTACACGAAATCTTGTGATAATGTGTTTGAAAAGGAACAATGCAACATTTTGGTCGTTGTTGTCGTATGTAGGCACCACTTTGGCCCTTTTAGTAAAATAATCTACAACAATGATCATGTAACAATGCTTCATGACTGAATGAGGGTTAATTGTCATGAAGTTGACACCCCATTTCGAAAACAGTCCAACAATGATAATAGGATGCATAGGAGCATGCGGAGAATGGGCATTTCGGTTATAAATCTAGTAGGCATGACACTTTTGGATCGCAAGGATACAACCTCAAAACATATTTAGCCAAAAGTAACCAACACATAAACTATTTTGGTGGTAGCGTAGCCAGACATATGTCCACCACGTGCTCCAGTATGACATTGATTCAAATTTTTCTCATCCTCCTCATGATTGAGGCACCATCAAAAGATCGTATCAACATAATGACAGTAAAGGGTATCATCGATTATGACGTAATGGCAAGCCTGGTATCATATATGATGTTGATTAGAACGAGAGGTGTTAGGTCGAAAAGTTTGGATCTGGAGCTAAATGGTGATATCTCCATACCAAGGGTCAGAGGAGTCGATAAGAAACAACGTTTCGTTTGGAATAGAATGTTCAGTTGTTGATTCTGACGCAAAGGAGGGTAGGTCACAAATTAGTCTAACGGAGACTAATCATTTCTTAAACTTGGATTTAATGAATTCTAAATCAAACTCTTGGAGGATAAATATCCACTTTGGGTATTTTCCCCCAAGTAATTGGCATGATAGAACGTAATTTTGCAGTCAGAAACCACAAGAGTATTTCAAAGCATAATATAGTGGTAAAATATTTGTACAACTTGCACATATTCCAAAGCTAAATTTTCAACTTGGGAGTACTTAGCTTCAGTAGCATTCAAGTTACGACTTAAGTAATATATCGGGTGTTTGTCGCCTAAATCATCTTCTTGTACCAACACCATAGCAATGGTGGTAACAGTCACAATGAGATACAAGAAATAGTCTCATTGAAAATCAGGGGGATATAATAATGACGCTCAAGCTAACACATTCTTCAGGGCTTCGAAATTTTTCTGAGCAGTATCATCCCAGTGAAAGAGAACCCCCTTTTTCAATAAGTGAGTGAAATATTTGGTAAGTTCTGCATAGTTAGGGATGAATCTACATGGAAAGTTTGCTTTCCCTTGGAAGCGGTGTAACTGAACGTGTGAGGAGGGAGCAGGAAAATCAATGATTTCCTAGGATTTCATAGAATCAGTGTGGATCCCATTCTTGGATATTATGAATCATAGAAGTCGACTGGATTGAACACAGAAGACACATTTGAGTTGGTTTAATCGTATGTTATAATGTCGACATCGTAATAAGATGGCTCTGAGATACATCGAATGGCCTTCACAACATTTAGAGTGAGTAGGAAAATCATCAAGGTATGGTTACACTATATTTTTAACATTGCGAAAAGCATAGTTGATTTCCCTTTGGAAAGTTGTGCCAACATTCTTAAGTTCGAAATCAAGTTTGTGGTCATTAGAGGAATTTTGAGGTCTAAAATGGGCCTCCTAAGAAAAATGTACAACCAAAATAAACTTTATAAGAACCAATAGGATTCAAGATGATGATTTCAACCATGGGGGATGATTCACCATTTTTTGAGTAAAAAGTTAAAAAGATTAAAAAATAATAAAATAATAAAACTAATTTTTTAACTTGTATTTTCAACTTATATCCCTACGGTTTTAATCAAGTTTTGAGCAGGAGTAATCGTTAGATGAAAAATTTAATTCCTCTTCTAAGGAGTACCCATGTTGCATACTTTTGATGGACCCTACCACACGAAAAAAGAGAAATACATGAAAAAACGTGATTGCAATCACATTTTTCATGTATTTCTCATTTTTCGTGTAGTAGGGTCCATCAAAGGTATGCAACATGGGTACTCCTTGGATGAGGAATCAAATTCTGTAACCAATGAATGTTGTCGCTTGAAATTTTAGTAAACCCATAGGGAGATAAGTTGAAAATACGAGTTGAAAAAATAGGTTTTTCTTTTTTCCCTCTAAACTTTGATGATGTAATGTAATCTTATTTTATTATTTTCAATATTATTTTATAATTTCCTTAGGAGGCCCATTTTAGACCTCAAACTTCCCCTAATGAAGAAAACGTACCCCATGGATAGATGAACGCAGTCTTGTGTTGGTCAGATGGGAGAATGTTGATTTGGTTATAGCTAGAGAATCCATCCATAAATGAGAAAATTTAATTCCCAACAAAATAATCAACAATTTGGTCGATGAAATGAGTTGGGTAGTTGTCTTTAGGAAAAGCATGGTTAATATTATGATAATTGATGCATACTCATATTGTACCTTGTTTCTTCATTATAGGAACTATGTTCGAGACCCAATCGGTTAAAGGAACAGGATAAATAAAATCATCAAACAAAATCTTTTCGACTTCTTTCTTAATCGCATGAGATTTCTTAGGTGGACCATACGTAGACGTTGTCTAACTAGTTTAGCATCCGGATAAGTTTTAATTCCATGCACCACAATGTTTGGATCAGTGTCTGGCATATCTTCATATGTCCAAGTGAAAATGTCACAAAATTCTGGAAAAAGGGCCTTGTAAATATATTTCATTTGGAGAACACGAGGCACCTATATGGACATTCTCAAAAATTTCGGGTTTAATCAAAATATCAAGGGGAATAGTATACTCAATATTTGGAATATTTCTCTCAGAATTCACCTCATGAATGGATATGAAATTATGAGGTTTCTTAGTAACCTTGGGTGAGGAAAATTCTTCAAAATTGTTCTCAAGATTTCAAGTAAGAAACAGGAATGATGATGATTATCGTCCCAGGGTTTCTCATTTGATGTCATGATCTCCAAGATTATTTCGCTAGTGGAGAAGATGTTGTCAAAAGGTTCAGAGTGATAAAATGAACCTGAACCCTGAGAGTGGTCATCAATCAAGTTTACTAAGTCAATGGTTTCATAATTTTCCGAACAAGCCAAGTGAATAGCTTCATAAGCTAACTCTACTAGATTGAGCAACATACGGTCGCCAAAAGAGTCAATGTTGGAACTATCAGGTACTATCCAAGGATCCTAAGGAATAGTACTAGACAAAATCATGTTGATTGGAGAAACCGTAGTGTGAATGTTGAGAGGAGGGAGCATGAAAGTCCCCATAAGAGATGAGTCTTTTAATAATCCTACGCCAACATTCTCAGAAGGGGGTGGGGATTTCCCCACAAGTGGTATATTTCCAGTAGTCTAGGAATTAGTGGTGAAAAGGGAAAGATGGTCTATAGCTATAATTCCCCCCTAGTGAGGAAAATTAATCATCTGAAAATAGGATGAAATGATAACTTCCATGGCATAAGTCCATGTTCTTCCAAGTAAGAGGTTGTAATCTAATTGTCCAGCAATGACTTCGACCTCTATCGAGACTGTCTTGTCAGTTAATTCCATTGGTAAGGAATTAATAATTTCGTAAGGTTTAAACCCTCTTTTGTCAAAGGCCTTAAGAGTTGTAAGTGACTTATTAAGAGTTGGAGAACCTAAACCTTTCCAATACAAAAGAGACATGATACAAGCGGAAGCACCTTCATCTGCGATGGTGCAGAATACATTTTTTCCTCTACCAAAAACTTGAATCATGAAGGCGATTTGGGGTGGAAGTTTAGGTGTATAATTCTAATGGTTAAACACAATGATGTATGAATCTGAAGGATTTACTCCTCCAATGGATTCTAATAGAGACTTCCTCTGAGTAATACAATTTTGCAATACTTCGAGAGTTGACATAGTTGAAGGAGCAACCTGAGCCATATCTTCAACTATATTATAATTCTGATCAACTCTCGTGTGGGGGTTAAATGATGATTTATGAAGAACCCTTTTTGGAGGAGTTTTAATGGTCAATTTAGCAGCAAGTTTCTGAATTTGGAGAGGACTAGATGTGGGTGGAGTAAAAGTTGATGGTTGATTGGTAGCGTATCCATTAGAAGTATTCATATTACCATAGCCTTTACTTCTAGAAGCCACCAGAACATATTTTTGACACATAAATACGTTAGAAGAGTTATGGGAAGAGGAGGACGCATTTTGTGCAACCGTTTTGGTCTCCTAGTTTGGAAAAGGATCTGCCAACATGACAGGTGTAGTGGATGTATCTTTCATAAATCGATTGATCTCTGCTTGATTTGGACAATCCTTGGTTAAATGTTCTTCATTACAGATTAAACAAGGATAACATGACTTCGTTTTTTCATCAGGAGATTGATTGTTTTGTTTATCCTTCAGAGGTTTTTCTTTTTTATTCTTTCTTTTAGCCTTGTTTGTACTTCTTGGTTGGTGAGATTTACCTTTTGTGGATTGAATGGAATTAATATCAGAAGTACTTGCAGGAGAAATAGAAGATGGGATTTGATTAGTCATAGCATGAATTGACTTCTTGTTGGATTGACCAGAGGATTTTCTCACTAATTGTTGACTGACGGAACCAATCATGCCATCAATAGTGTGTGATCCTTAGAGGGAGAAGGTGGAAGAGTATTAGATGGTCGCGACGGAGCATTAGGTATCTTGTCATAGAGTGTGTCGGATTGAGTATAAACCAAATCTAGATATTGGGCACGAGCAATGAATTTGTCTTCAGTAACAACTCCCCCTTTGCAAACATGTTCAGTTATAGGGGGCAGTAAGGAATTAGTAAACCATTCCGACAAAAATTGATCAAGTATATAGGTTTTGACCAGATAATGGTGATGCCTCCACTCATGTATATGATCAGAAATATGAGTAGATTCACATTATTTCAATGAGGTCAAAATTTCAGTACCTATTTTGTAGTGAATGGGTCGTAGGAAATGGGTTAAAAAGGTTGTTACCAAGCCAATGAAGTTGTTAAATGAGGCTCTACGCAATTCGACATACCACTTTACTGTTGAACCAGTAAGAGTTCTTTGAAAAAGTCGTAAATGAATTGAATCATCATTTAAAGAGTTCGAGTAACACCATAAGTTATATGTCATAATATGGTTTGACGGATCTTCTCCAAGATTTCCACTAAACTTGGCAATGTCAATCGGTAACTTGGTCAGAATAACTAGCCACCAAGGAAAATATTGAATTAGGTCATTGGTAAGCGGGGATAAATTTGGCAACTCTAGCGAGTGAGGGGAATTCAAAATAAAATTATAATGAGGAGCACGCGATAAAGGAGCTTGTGGTTGAGTATTAGGGGTGGAAAAGGGATGTGCTTTATAAAGAGGAGTCCATCTTAAATAAAAAGGAGATCGAGGTCAAGAAGACTCTTCTTAAGTAATGTCCTCAATACTCAATAAACCAGGAGGAAGCAGTTCTCTGTTAGTGCCTGAGATCAAAGGTAATAGATGATATGAAGGAAAAGTTCTTGAAGTGGCTGACTCAACAATGGGTGGTTCCTCAAGTTGAATTACCTCGAATTGTATGATATTCGAGTCTGCAAATTCGGGTTCTATAACTTCAGGTTCGTTTTCAACTGTTTCAAGTTCACTAGTTTCCAAAGATGTAACCTCAGGTTCAATACTAATAAGAATTGAAGGCTTTGGTTGATTAATTTCAGATGAAGGTCCAAATGGGGTTACTCATGAAGTACCACATTCGGTAGTTTGTGTTTTCTTATTTCTTCGATGACTAGGATTTTCCTCAGGAGGTAGAGGAGGCAATATTTGCACCCTACACGAACGATGAGGGTGTTGTTCCATGGTTTATTTATTTAATTTTAGAAATTTAAAACAAAGATAAAAATAAAAGCTGTAACTAGGCATATAAGGATTACCAAGCCACTGTTAACTGCAATATGTCGTTTTAGGTATGTGTAGGAAATCTCCTTGAATGTTATGTTCGGTGTATCACATTTGATAAGGTGGCTGACTCAGTTAACTAGGGTTGGTTTTCATCCTAATGGGGACTTCCAAAATATACTCAAAGGTACGTGGAAGTGCAGTCCATTTTAGTGTTGTCTAATGCATCATGTACGATGGGAAGCTCATACATGGAGTTCCATTTCGATAAAACCGAGGGTACATTGGCAAGAACAGTCCTATATAATCAGATGTACATGGAATACCGACCACCCCCGGAATCTAACGTAGAAAAGTAACAACTCCTATGTTTATAGATGTTGGAACATGTCTTCTAACCCAAACCCACTATGTGTGTCGTTAATGTTCCAAATGTTCCTTAGGTTAATTGTATAAATTTTAAAGTTGATATTAATTTAAGTTTTAATTTCAAGGCTCACGAAACGAATCCACTTGGACTCCTATAATGTAGATAACATGATAAAAAGAAATTTTTTTAGTTCAATGAAGATCTATCTAAGAAAAGGAAGAGGTTTCAAACAAAGATGCAACACTCAATGGTGCAGCAAACAAGGACTTCCTAAACTAGATCTTGTAATTATGTTATTCCAATTCAATTCAAAGCCATAAATGCAATGCAGGAAATGAAATTTTTGTTTACTTTCCTTTTCAATTTTCAAATGTAATGAAAAATGAAATGCATCTAGATCACTGATCAAAATAACTCACACAGATTAAAATTGTAATATGAAAATTTCTTTTATCGAATCAACAATGAGGCCAAGTGATCACAAACCCTAATTGACTAGAAAAAAGAAAAACAAACAAACTCTCATCAAGAGGAAATCACACTCAAACTTAAACACATTGTTGGCTTCACAAAGACGATGACTAGTTTGAAGACTCAAAAAAAGACACTGCAACAGAAAAAAAACTCAGAGCAAGGCATAAAAATGTAATTTTTTGCTTCCTACAGGATCATTTCAGGTGAAGTATGGGTACCATTGCAAACCATCGCTCTTACAGAGAGAGATAGGTGTGTTGGTTCGCTCTATCTCTAAACAGAAAATGTGTTGGGATTGATTTTTCTCAAAATATGAAAAACTAGCCCAACCAAACTCAGAATTAGACTTTCCTAAGGCTGATCATTGTCTAAACAATTCAAATTGAGTCGATCTCAAAGGTCCTAGTGTTGAAAAGTGAAACTATGTTCAGTCTTCATAATGACATGTAATTATGACTTTTGTAAATGATGTAATGAAGAAAAATAAAATTATTATTGTAAACCTTGCTTCATGAGTTTCGAGCAAGTGATTTTATTTTTATATGGCTCCCATTGAGAGCCTTAGGATTATTCATTAAAAGTCAAAGAGTCTATGTCATGTATTAAGAACCCTTCTTGGGGATATATCAATGTATATGATTCTACATAATATCTAGATAGCCCTCCAATGACAAGCAGCCATCCTCTTCAAGTTAGCCTCCAAATTAATAAATTAAACTCATGTCAGCTTACATTTAAATGGACACATCCCTTCAATAGATCATGTCGGCTTATTTATGGATATAGACTACTATATATACATAGCTACTCTCTTCACATCCACACACAGAAAATTTCAGATCTCTCTGAGCTTTTCGGATGGGTATATCAGAGACAAGTTTGATGGAAGGGACAACAGAGAATTAGTATGCATCTCTGTAATTTCGGATCATAATTATTGTGAAGAAGTTTAGAGGATAGTGAGGATATGTTTAAGCATAATCACAGTTCAGAAACTCGGATTATCTAAGATTTAGATCACAGAAAGAAGGTATTGAAAATGCGGCGAAGGTATCTCATGATAAATGGAATGTAAGGACTTTTTAAGGGACAACAAGGATTCAAGAATCTTGGATATAATCACAGTAAAGGAGTTTAATAGCATGAAGTTCGGACTTCTGGAAGCCACATACCAGTGCTCTAATGAAGCCACAAAAATTGGTGTGGTGTTATGACAGTAATGAATTTCCATGTCACTATAGTTCGATAGAAGATGATCTCAGTTCATGGTGATAAGCGAATAAATCTGAAGTGGAAGAGGAGGAGTCAAGTAGAAGTTTGACTATCAAGAGAGTTGGTGTCTTGGTCTTGGAGTGGCTAATAGGTTAAGGGTATTTGTCTTAGTATTCATCAATTGGAATCTCTATAAGAAGAATTTGTGTGGGTTTTCCTCTCAAGAGGGAGAGGCTTTGGCCCTGGCTCATAGCCTACATGTTGTGTCTCTTGTTTATTTATGTTCATGCATTGGTTACTGTTTGATGAAGAATAATACTAATAATCTAACATAAATAAGATCATAATCTAAATAAGTAAAAATCATTCAAAAGCAGTCAATAATAGAAGAGAAATCACCTAATGCTAATGCTCTAGATTTCTCAACATGGTATCAGAGCTAAGGTGTTGAAGTCAAGGGAAGGGAATCTAATCAAAGAGACACTCAAGGATTGAGTTTCAAGGAAAGCATCAAAGCAAGTCAAAGGCTATCAAAGCAAAAGATCAAGATCTTCATTAAAGAATCGCACCCTAGATCGAAGGGGCAGTCTACAATAGCAAAATTTTTTGATCCTATAGTCATCATAAAAAGACCACAAATATCCTCATCAAGTTATCTACAAAGAAAGGTAGCTCAGAGTACTTTAAAGTTGAAGATTACATCATCTTGGAGAGGACAATGATGAATTCAAACCCTTAGCTTAGTCACACAGTGGTTCAGATCTCTGTGTTGATGAATAGTTTCAGATGTCATATCACAATATAGAGTTTGAACAAAACAAAAGTGAAAGTGAGGTTTTGTTTAGGGTAAAGTTCGGATCTCCACAGTGAAATAATTTTTGATATGTCTCTCCATAATTTTGGCTAAATGATGTGAAGGAGCTGCCAATAAGAGAATTATTATAAGTCTTGTTAATGTTGTAGAAAGGACAGTTTGGTGTCAAGACAGTAATATAGTGCCATCTCAAGTGTGTCAACAGTTCGTTGCTATCATATTATGCTGAGAAAGGAAATGATCTCAATGCATAAGAAGAACCAAAAGGAGGAAGGATAAGATAATAAAGAGATCTAGATTGAAAGGCAATGTCATTATAAAAGGAGAAATCTCCTCTCATTGAAGAAGAGTTATTAATTTGGAAGAAGATCATACAAAAGGGAGCACTAATACATCTTCTTCAACCAGCATTAAAGTGATCAAGTTGAAGATTTCATCTTCACTTTTCAAGTAAGTATCTTTCATTATTTAATCAATTTGGTAAAATGACTTCATGTTTGCAAGGAGATCTATAAGTTGGTTGGTTCATCAAAATTCCTTGCATGGAGAAGGAGGATAGACATAATCCTCGAAGAAAGTGAATTCTTTGAACGTATCAATGGAAAGGTCTCCTCTGAATATATGGAAAGGGGTGAAAGGGCTCAAGGGATTCTTATGTAATCAGTGAAAGATCCTTGATCCCTATATAACAATATTAGAGACATCAAAGAGATATATATGATAGGCTGGTAGAGATATTCTCTGAAGATGTGATAAAGAAGGTCACATCACTTAGATTTGACCTACACAAGTTCAAGGTATCAATGGATAAATGGTTATCTTCATAAGATCTCAATTGCAAGATCTGGGAGATATAATCCCCATTGTTCTAAATGCACTAACTAATGAATAAGGTACGAAATGTCCATGGGGATAAGAAAGTTACCTCATTCGGAAACTTGTGGTTTATACGCATGATAGAAGAAGACAAGTTGGGGGCAAAAGTGTTGAAGGTTAAAGGACTAAAACATTTGTAGGAAGGAAAGGGAAAATTGGAAAGTTTTGGTCCTCAGAAAAGAAAGAAGAGCATAGTTGAGATTCAATGCTATGGATGTAAAAATTATGGACATTACAAGAAAGATTGTCTTAAAGGGACAATATCAAAAGAAGAGAAGAAGCCCATATCACCGAAGAAGTGGAGGAAGCTGAAGACAAGAAATCCAAGAAAAGAGGATGTAAGAGATCTCTACCGAGATAGTCTCCCTCACAAAAGGTCTTGATATAGCTTCTAAATATTATGTTATAGGATATGGATATAATAAATAATAAAGATGGATCATGGCATCATGGAAGCATTAGAAACAATAGCACGTGACATCACCAAAGGAAACATGAAGTATGTCTAGAACAAAATCCATGGAAATCAAATATGAAGGATATAGCTCTTGGGAACCTCATTGCAAACTTAAAGAAAGGAAGAAGTCATCCAGGATAAGGCTCATCATACATCAAGTCAAAAAGGAAACATCTGTTGAATATGGATATACAAGATCCTCGATATTCTCTGATGGAATCCTCATCAGAGGGTTCACCAATCTAGAGAGGAAGCAAGTGTTTCATTAGGAACTCCAACTTGTGGAGTTCATGGGATGATTGTATGATGGCATAAGAGATGAAGCAGATCAAGGAGTTGAAGATCTTTTCAATCAAGGAAGATGTTGAAAAAAACCTAGATGACCTAAAGGTAAATGAGGTATGTATGCTTGTATTAAATATTATAATGCCACGTCGTATGGTTGCAGGTAACATGGATCACTACTTCTATATTGAGAAGCATGATCAAGGGAAAAGGATCTCCTCCTCTGAAAAGATGCAGGAAGGCATAAGTCACACTAGATGAAATCAACATAATATGCCCTCATATGAAGTATGAGGTGGTTGATTACAATTAAGGAACTCTGATTGGAATCTCTTGAGAATGGAATGTGTGAAGAAAGGAAGGAATAGATCGTGAGATATGCAACCATGATAAAGGCAATCAACATCCAAAAGACCAAGAAGATTTGACTAGGAAATCTCCTAGAAAGATATGAAGACTTTAATGGAAGTCTGAAAAAGATGAAGACCCTTAACAATGGATATATTTGGAAGATGCATCAACATGTATGCAGGATATTGATACCTACAGGAAGATGTCATGATGAAAGACCATCACAAGGTAATTTTTATTTAAGTGTTCATTTCTTATTTTTGAACAAATATCTGGATGGGCTTATGCAGGACTGCCAAAGGGAATAATTATGGATGACTTCCAAGAGGACCATATAGAAGGATGTAAGAACTTTCCGGAAAATATGGCATGAAGAAAGGAGCATGACATGAAGCAAGGCCAGATGAAGACTAATGGATTACTTTCTGATGAAAGGAATGATGACATGACTGACTCGTGGAAGAAAGTGATGGATGATTTGTGCCCTATGTAGAAGCCACAAAATATGAAGACTATTGGACTAATAAATTCATGACATCTAAGGAAGAAGCTCTTCAAGAATTTGGTCGAGGAGTTGATGTAGGTCCCTAATTAAGAGGGAGCCTAGAAGCAAGTTTCCTACTTGGGAGAAAATTAAAAATTCCTAAGCCAAGAGGAACCTTAGGTACATTCCTTGCGTAGGAATGAGTAAACTCCTTTATTAGAATAGATATGTCCTCCCTAATTTAGATTGAGAGATAGACACATCATTCTGGTCTTCACCTGGGAAGATAGAATGGAGGATTGGGTAATCATCTGGCATATGATATTGTTTGAGGATGATATAGGGAATCCAAGGTAAGAGTAGTCATGTACTGATATTCTTTGCGGACTGGTTATCTAAGATAACAATATTCCAAAGAAGTTCATACTCTATGAACACCTAGGTGGAGTATGTACCTTGAGAGACAATGATTTTGGTGTCTATGAATCATTGGTCTCACCATCATCATGCTCTGATCATGTGGATAGAGTTGTTAGTCAAGGCCTTGTTATGTGACAATGTTGGTTGATATGATGTTAGACAAATGGGTTACCAATCTGATTCTTCTTATGAGAAATTCTTTAGATTGAGAATAACCAAGTACCATTAAGAATACCTCCCTAGTTAAGAGGGAGTGTTGAAAAGTGTAACTAGGTTCGGTCCTGTAACACCCTCCAAGGTAAATGTGCATATAAACAACATAATAGGAACAGAAATACAATAAATAGATCAGCCATCAAAATCCATATATACATCAGTACTTTTGCACATGAAAATCAAGGGAATGAATTTTTTCATTAATAAATGCAATGAACCAACCGGAGATGGGACTACCATGTTCCACTTGAACATAGATTGGTTGAGCCAAGTCTCTCTTCATCTAATCACCCCGTGCCATATTCCAAGCATGAATGTGGGATCTCATAGAACACATCAATCAAAACTCATCCAGGGCTTCTAGAGGCCACCCACCTCAACCCATCAAACAGTGATTCCACCTCACGGTCAGACATCACCAAACCATCATCAGTTTGGTCTCCATCCAAGCCTTCCAGGGCTTCTAGAGTGTTTGTCCCACCAAAGCTTCCAAAACTAGTAACTCAACCCACAGCTTATACAGGGCTTATAGAGTGTTTGTCCAACCAAACCTTCCAGGACTAGTAACTCAACCCACTAAGGGATTCCAGAACATTTGTCCAACCAGGGCTTCCAGGACTAGTAACTCAACCCAAACTATTATAGGGCTTCTAGAGCGTTTGTTCAACCAGGGCTTCCAGGACTAGTAATTCAACCCAAGCTAAGGAAACATGAGAACCAACCAAAAAAAACAATGAAAGTAAACCCATAATCACCATGGCTATCCAGGAAATGGAAAGGATAGGCAATATACTGTCGATCTAGGCAATCCTCCATGCCAATGATAGATCACAACCAAGAAACCACATGCATGTGCCATGCATGCCAAAACTAGTGAAGAAAATATACACGCAACTCGGTACCTGCAAGAAAATCTGATGTAGCTGCTTTCTTGTGCTTTCCTGCTCTTCCTTTTCCTTATTTCTCCAAGAATCCAAGTATGCCACACCCTCCAAGAGTGCTCCAAGAAAACTCTAAGTATCCAAGAGTATGAGAGAGAGAGAATAATGAGAGAGCTCCAAAATTGAATTGACCAAGCCTTGCCCACTGATCCTCATGAGCCTTTTTATTAATGAGGCCTTTATTTTTCTTCATTTTCCATTATTTTCCTTAGCCATTGCCTTTTCCAATTTCCTTAACCATAACCAACCAAATGAACACCCACTAGGATGTTTTTCCCACCATTCAGCTTGGAATATGTGTCCCATCATCCGTGATATTTATATATCTTTACATGGAATTTTCACCAGGGTTGTTACAGAACCCTCCCCTTTGGGGGACACCATCCTTGGTGTTCAATCACACATATATATCAGCAACCTACTGAAAGAAAACACACTGCTCATGGAGCTTTATAACCCAGCTCGATGTAGTATTTACAATGAAAGATCTGCTCAAGACATAACATCATGAAACATGAAAACATACCGCATAGTGGGGCTTTATAACATAGCTCATTACGGTATTTACAATGATCATCCTGCTTAAAAACTCATATGACATCATAACATCATGATAACGTAACCACATGATAGCTTAATAGCATAACACCCATACCGCATAGTGGAGCCTTATAACACAGCTTGTTACAGTATTTATATCCATACACGGGTGTACATATAAAAACCTAATCAAAATATATATACCAAAACATATGCCAAATAATATACCAAACATATATTAATCATACACTAATCATCATATAGAATCTATCAAAACATCATAAGGCATATATTAAAACATCATATAGTATGTATCAACCAACATAAAGCATATATCAAATCATCATAAAGCATATATCAACCATCATAAAGTATATAATAAACCAACATAAATCAAATTTTAAACCATCATAAAGCAACTACCAAACCACCATAAGAAACCACCAAACCACCATATCAAGATGTTAATTCTTGTAGTTGATTTCAACTACCCAATCAGGCATTTCATGAATTCCTGTACCAAACACATAACTTCCATTAGATTTGAAATAAATTGAAAATAAATTCACATCATACCTCATTGGTAGCTCATCAATAAGGTACATTTTCAATCATGTTCGCTTCCTGTCACAACAAGTCAAACTAGCATATTTGACAAAATTATCATATATAAAGATATCACATCAGGTTAGCTCAAACACAACCATCATAGATCAAAATCATAAATCACATGTAACGATCATAAACCAAAATCATAGATCACATATAATCATCATATACCATAGTCATAAATCTCATGCATAATAAAATTGAATTAAAATATCGATACCTATCCTTCATCGATCCTTACTTCTGCCTTTGTTATTTTGTATAGACACCGGATTGGTTGCCACACCCAGAAAACACCCAATGCCTTCTCCTCTACCAGTTGCACATATGCATAGTGTGCATCACACACATACAACCACACCTGATACACAACACCATGAAATACATGCACCTACACCTGACATACAACACATACACCTACAGCTAGTGTACAACACAGTGCATCCATCTATACCTGATGTGCAGTACCACCCAATACATGTACCTACACAAATTACAACACAATGAATACACATGATGCAATTCCACGACTACATGATGCACATACATAATACCACATGCCCATAACACAGCATGGATGACATGCACATAATACCGCACGTACACCAATATCATATGTACAACATGTACATAGTACCACTAGTACACCACACCACCTGCACAAGGTGTGCACAACATCACATGTACATGGCACCACCTGCACAATGTGTACACAATGCCACATGCACACTACACCATTATACAATGCGTACACAATACCACATGTACACAGTACCACATGCACGACATGTATGCGACACCACATGTACATAGCACCACATGCACGACATGTACCTAGCACCACAAGCACACAGTGCCATTTGTACAATATGTACACACGCACACGAAACCACTTGTACAATCATGCACACCACACCATATGTACATAGTACCAATGTACCACATGCATGCAACACCACTTGTACATAGCATTGCACATCCAACATGTATATGGCATCATCTGTACACAACACTGCATATCCAACATGCGCATAGCACCATATGCACACAACACCGCATATCCATCATGCACACAATACAATATATACACAATATCGCATATCTAACATGTACATAGCACCATCTAAACCCAGTATTGAATATGTAACGTTCATACAACACTATATGTACCATCCTGTACATAACACTGCATAAACAACATGTACACACACTATATACACACAACACTGCATGTACACACAAAATATATGAAACATGTACAACATATACAATATATGCACAACAATAGTACCACACATCCAAAACCATATTGTCCTTACCAAGAAACCTTGCTTCCAGTGTCTTACCCATGCTTGTCCCTAGCATGTCGCAAACCACACTGCTTTCACTTGGCTGATGTATCCTTCAACATTACCTATCATAACATAAACATAGGCATAATACAAGTATACAATATCAATTCATATCCACATGATACTGACCTCGTATATTTGTCATGACTACTCTTCCCAATTGATTCCTCGTAAGACCAGGAACCTCTTCATGTCGTTCTCCTGCATAAGCAATCATTCCTCCACAAGAATGATCCCTGACAACCTTGTCAGACAGTAACATAGATACATGGATACATACATACATATATAAACGTTAGCATAAAACAATCATGATCCTGTCAGACAACGACATACATTCATACATGTATACATATATAAACTTCAACATAATCATGATCAAAAAATAATTACCAGATAACATAAGGTCTAGGTTAAGAGAAATTCCTTATTTATGCACAGGCATTGAGAGAAATAGTTCCCAACATAGCCAAAGCATATGACACCTCTGATCCATTTACTTTACCTTTTCTAGTTACCTTTCTCATGTCTGCACTACTTCTGTCCATTTACCACAATGGACCCAACCAGTCCAACCGACTGTCATAGTCTTACCTTCCACTACGCTTACTCATACACCAAGCTCCATCTGAGTCTTACATCACCTCTTGGGTACCACATAGCTCTCCTCGAGCTACAGTAACTTTCCTCTTTCCCAACCAATTCCCAAGACTCAAAACGTAAAAGGCAAGACAATAAACAAATAAGAAGAAGACCATAAAAACCAATAACAACATGACTCTGCAAACAAAGTGGTATGGCCATACACTAGACATAAACAAAGCCGCAAATCAAGCTCAACAATTCATAAAATACCAAAAGCACAAGACTAACAACAAACACCATGACTCAATTCCCATGGTTCCCAGGGAAAGCTCAACCTGAGCCTTCTTCAAGATTTCATGGCAACTTCTCTTGCCATGCAACTCCCTGTATCATGCTCACAGATGTCAACCACATGTTAAACATATCAAGATAATCATATTTATTAATTTGAAATCAACTTTTACAAACAATCATGTTATAATCCAGTGGACATGGACTTCAAGGCAGTGGACTATATGCCGGATCCATTTCCCGGTCAGTCCATTTTCGGCAGACCTAGCCCTAGCCGGTCACATTTTGCTTCTCCCGTGCACTCCGTATCCACGCTGACCTGCTCTGCTCTTGTATTCACTCTCCCAGGGCTCTCTGCCTCCTCCCTTCATTTCATAATGCTCTCCATTGACTCCACAGGTCTTGATTGTTCGCCGCTTTCTCCTGGCACTCTGCACCTACTCTCCACAACCTCTCTGTCCTTGCCATCTTTTGAACCTCACCCTCCAGAGGCTATTTGCCAGAGGCACCCCTCCCCATCCCCTCACGAACAAGTTTTGATAGGCGCGACCGCAAACCCTTCTAGGGGGCCTCCGATCCAAGGTTCAGGCCTGCCTACCTCGACCACAACCTCTCCATCTGGGTGCTTTGAGACACCAGTGATCAAGGTCAATTCGGTGACGCAACAACATCAGGAAGGTGGATCTCCCTCGGACCCCTTACAAGATCATCCCACCGTGCTGCGAACCTATAAGCAGAAGGTAAAGTGCATTAGAGCCACTACCAAGGATTTTACGATAAATTTCAGTGAAGGGTTATCTATGGGCGAGATTGCGGATAAATCAAGCACTGCCCTGGTTGGCCATGTCCGGGGAAGGGCATATTTGGCTGAGCGCTTCCCACTATGGGTTCAAGAAATTTGGGGAAATACTCTGAAAGAGCTGTGGGAGGTGCAACTCCTCCCCCGTCGATGATTTGCATTACACTTCTTGAAGGAAGAATACACACATCTGGTCCTTGCCTGCTACTGGCATATTCAAATGGCCCCGGTCCTCCTCAAGCTCTAGAATATGATGTTTGATCCGAAACGAGAATAGATAGGTTTCGGACCTCTTTGGGTACGACTTCCAGGGCTCCCTCTGCAGTATTGGTCAGAGGATGTCTTCGTGTGGATAGGGAACACACTTGGAACCTATCTCGATTATGACAGATCCTACATCCAGTCAAATAATTGAACCCTTGTAAGAATACTGGTCCATTTGGATACTAGAGAGGGTCTGGAAGAGAAAATTAATCTTTGGTGGAAAAATGTTACCTGGGTGTAGATTTTGGACTACGAGGGAGTCCCATTTCGATGTAGAAGGGGTCACAAGGTTGGACATGTATTCAAGGAATGTTAGTCAAAAAGGCTCCGGATTCACAGACCAAAGTTGCTGACACACAGGGACATTCTACTCCACGCTCATACTATCCTCCTATGCCGACGAAAAGGGCCTCTGATCGTGCGGTCTCCACCCAAGAGGTTGATTGCTTGCACAGAACTCCGTCACCTCCCATGACACGATCTAGGGCAGCAGCTGAGTCTGCAAGGAAAGCGGGTACTTTCTCTTTTCCCATATCCTCTACATTTGTATCATGTTTTGTTTCTCATGCAACATCATCTCCTCCGCATTTCATTCCCTCCATCCCATGTTCCCTCTCCATCCCTCCGCCTTTTTTCTCCACTACTACTCCATCTTTCCCACCTGTCACCACATCCCTCCTTCAGCAACATCCCCTCCCACACTCTCTGAGGATGGATCTGAACCCTCAAATTCATATAATCTGTGCCCGCAATCCCACCAGGTCGAAGCAGCGCTATCTGCATCAGGGCTAGGCCTCATTACACCCGGTCCTTCCACCAAATCTTCACGAGGCCGAAAATCTTTTCTATCCAAAGATATTCTCCGGGCAGGGGCTGAAATAGTTTCTGGAAGACAATCCTCCATTGATAGGGTACTTAGAGTGATGAATACCCAGGAGCGGTTCCCCTCATGAAGTGTCTCTCATTTAACTACAGAGGTATGGCTAGTACCTCAAAAAAACTAGCCCTAAGGAGACTTTTCGAATCAGAGCCTGTCGACATAATCATGCTGCAAGAAACCTTGGGTGAGGTCGAGACCATTGCTTCTACCCTGGAATCCCTAAAACCTGGTTGGATTTTTCACTCTGTGGGAGCCTCGGGCTGATCTGGTGGACTTTCTATTGGGTATAACCGTAGATCCATCAAAGCCCTCTCTACTTGGGGTGGTGCAGGGTTTATAGGGCTGGATAGTTTTTCTGTTGAGCTAGGTTGGGAGCTTTGGATCATTAACATTTATGGGCCTTGTCACAGACGAGAGGATTTTCGGCAAAGGTTTTTAAATCTTGGCTTGGTCACGGCTGATATTATTATCTTGGGAGGGGATCTAAATTTCTCTCTGGGGTTCGGAGAATCGTGGGGCTCTCAAGCACAAGTGGATCCTCTCTCTGAGTTCATGCTGAACATATTAGAACGCCACAACTTTGCTGATATTCCCATGAATAAACCCCTTCCCACCTGGAGGAATTGTAGGGTTGGGGAGGCAGCCTTGGCCAGAAGACTTGATCGCTTCTTGATCAAGTTACCATTGATGCAGCTCCTGCACAGATATAGGCAATGGGTGGGAGTGGGGGGCATATCAGACCATTCTCCCATATTCATGGAGATACTTGGTACCTATACGAAGCCTAAATCGCCTTTCAAGTTCAATCACATCTGGCTTCAGGACCCTACATACATCAAGCTTGTCACTGATTTCTGGAAATCAAACCCTATCACAGGTTATCGTTCCCTTGCTGAGGGATTTTGTCATAATCTCTCTCAATTGAAGAGATTATCTAATACCTGGGTAAGAGAAAAATCACAGAGGGAGGATCAGGATCTCTTTCATATTGAATCTGATTTGAAAAGCTTATTGGATGACAACAATAAGGGCTTTGTTTCCATACAAGATAAACTACATCTTACCGAGCTTGAGAAGTCCAAGGAAAAGATCCTGAAAGAGAGAGAAGAATCCTAGTGTCTGAAGAGCAGAGCTCTGTGGCTAAAAGTTGGCGATGACAAGACTAAATTCTTTCAGAGTTATGCAAAGGGAAGAAAGGTCTCTAATACCATCTGGCACCTTCCCTTACCTGAGGGAGGTGTTGTTGACACCTTCAACAAATTATCTCGGTTGGGCACCACTCATTTTCAAAATCTCTTCAAGTCACCTCCTGGGACGAATTTAGTTGATATCATCCAAGTGGCTGGCTTTTTTCCACGCTTCATTGATGTAGACATGGAGGCGAATCTCATCTCCCCTGTCTCTTCAGCTAAACTAGAAGGAACCCTGAAATGGTTCAAGAAGGACAAAAGCCCTGGACCGGATGGTTGGATGGTTGAATTTTACCTGGCTTTTTATGAATTACTGGGGAATGACTTGCTACATGTGATTGAGGAATGCAAATCTACTGGGATATTATATGATGCTATTAATACCACCTTCATTGCTCTCATCCCTATGTCGGACTCTTCCTCATCCTTCAACGACTTCAGGCCCATCTCTCTCTACAATTGTCTATACAAGATCACTGCTAAAATCATTGCAAATAGGATATGTCCCATCCTCTCTCGGCATATTTCCCCCAAACAATTTTCTTTCATGGAGAACCGATAGATACATGAAGCCATAGGCACGGCTCAAGAAGCCATTCACTCTATTCGGTCAAAGAAGCTTAAGGGCATCATTCTAAAAATTGATTTGGCCAAAGATTTTGACCGTGTTAGTGGGCTATATTCTTATGCACTTGGGGTTCCCCCACAGGTTCATCAATTGGATTATGGCTTGCATTACCTCACCCACCTTTAGCATCCTTATTAATGGCTCTGCATCTCATTTTTTCCATGCTAAAAGGGGTCTAAGACAAGGCTGCCCCCTATCTCCTCTCCTCTTCCTTATTGTCATGGAAGGTCTCAGCCGAATCCTTATCCAGGAAAAGATAAATGGTAGACTTTTTGGGCTTAAATTATTAGAGCAATGCTACCTCACACATCTATTATTCGTGGATGATGTCCTTATCTTCCTTGATGGCAACATCAGAGACTCAGCATCTTTTGCAAATGCCCTATCTCTTTTCTCTAGGGCTATGGGAATGTTGGCAAATCAGGGGAAATCCACCATCACCCTAGCCTATACCACCATTAAAGAATCTCGTTTTGCCCAGCACCATTTCACTTATAACATCCTTCCTCTAGATCAACGATTTAAATACCTGGGCTTTTGGATCAAGCCCTTAAGCCAAAAAATTGCTGATTGGATTTGGTTGGTCATCAAGCTGGAGAAAAGGTTGACTCATTGGAGTCATCGTTTCTTATCCCGAGTAGGAAGATTGGTCCTCATAAAATCTATGTTGGAGGCTACACCAGTCTTCTGGATGTCTCTAGCATGGATACCAGGAACATTTTGGCCCGTCTTCAACAAATATGCAACAGATATCTCTGGAATGGGCATTAAGATAAAAGGATCTTTGCTTGGGTGAGCTGGAAAAAGTTTGCACTACCCAAAAAATGGGATGGATGGGGCCTTAAAGATCTCAGCCACTTTGCACTGGCTTTGGCTGCAAAAATGGGTTGGACCCAACTCACAGGGCGGAACCTCTGGACCACTGCCTCTTACCAAAAATATATTTGGCCCATGCAGATCATGGATTGGGTGCGCCTACCTTCCTGGAATACCACAGGAATCTTCACTGTTTGGAAAGCTCTCATTCATTCCCTCCTGATCATCCGAAATCACCTCGTTTGGAGGATAATTGATGGCACAAGAGTCCACATTGGTATGGATCCTTGGGCAGGTGGGGGAGCCAACTTTCGTCTCCCACGTGATCTTATTCTGCTATTAAACCAGAGAGACATATCTGTCATAGCCCACATTGCAGATCATGACAACACAACCATCCTCTCCCAAGGATGGAAATCTGCTGAAGCTCTCGACTTACCTCCACAATGGGATCACGAATGGCATGATTACATAACTGCTTTGACAGAATCCCATATCATAATAATGGAGGGTCCTGATGAGCTTAGATGGAGTATGGCTGAAAATGGTATATATTCACCAAAAGTTGGTTACCTTGCTATTAGTGAACATAGACAACCAGAGAACTCTCTAGCTTGGTGGCGAATGATTTAGAAGCTAAATGCTCCCGCGAGGACCAGACTCTTCTTTTGGTGTGTGCTCAATAATAAAGTTCCTACAGGGGATCTTCTAGCACACTACTCCTTCCCTAGTCCGAGATGGTGCGTTTGATGCAAGCAGGAATCTGAATCCTTGGACCATCTTTTCCTAAACTGTGATTTCACCAAAAATATCTGGGAATCTATCTCTATTCCATTACATTTAGGCAGATGGGAAGTGGACAGTATAAGCAATGCTTGGCAAAATTTGTGCACTACCAACCCAGGTTCTAAACTGCTAAACCTTCCCTTGATTTTCTGCTAGTCCATCTGGCTATCGAGAAATAAAATCATTTTTGACGATGAGATTGCGAACAGGCCTGTTCTGGCTGCCAAAATTATAACAGCCTATCTCGAAATACCTAAAAACAAGACAACAACACCGCGTCGTCCTATAACCCCTGCTCTAATTGACAAAAACACTCCCTGGGCTTTCTTTGATGGAGCCGCGCAAGAGCATGGATGTAGAGGTGGTTTTATTTTGCATCTAAATGAACATCACAAATACTGTGTCAAAATGGGACTTGGAGGAGCCACTAATAATTTTGTTGAACTTATTACTCGTCGTCATCTATTGCATTTCTCATTGGGACATGAATGCATCAACCTACAGATTTTTGGTGATTCAAAAATTATAATTAACTGGTTCAACAATGTCTCTGACTATCATGCACATTCTCTTAGAAATATAATGGATGAAGTGAGACTGTTTAAATCACAATTTAACAGAATCTCATGTCATCACATTTACAGGGAACATAACCAATGCGTTGATCAGCTTTCTAAGGAGGCCACACTATTACCCCGAGGCCAGTGGTTGATTCAAGAACAGAATGGAGCTGAGTAGTACCAGTATTATCACCGTCCGTACATAGATTAGGCATATCATAGGGCAAACAGACCCTACTTTTCTAAAATTTTGTCTTTGAACACACAGTTTATGTGACAGCTACATTGTATATAACATTGCATGATATCCAGACTTTTATGCACTTGCCCTGTGTGGCGAATAACATTACAAATATTTCATTTATAGTATTTATCAGACTACTACCCTGCGTGGTATGAGACCAACAATCAGCAATTTTTTGAGTCTTAGTGACAACAAAGATGTAATTATTACACAGATATGGCCACAAGCCAAACTGCATATGCTGCTCAACATCTACTATATGTAAATTTTCAAATATAAATGAAAGATTACGATTTTTCCTGGGGAAAAAATGTTATAATCCATATCCATTAAACATAATGCTACAACTATCAACTTCATTTAAATACATATCAACTGTCTCAACACATACATGTTAGTACAATAATCTTAAAACAAATCATTTTAACACATACTCATATTAAGCAATTCATCAATCATTCAACCACTTGCAAACATACCATGTTATATAAATCAATTAGAGGACATAATAGGCACCAAACAATGAAATACCAAATAAACGACATAATCAACTATGAAACACCAAGTATAATACATAAGAAAACTCACACCTTAGTGTACCTCAGGGAGGCTATCTTGTATGCATAATCAATCTAGTTAGCAAGATATAACTTTACAACATGTCAACATAAATCATGATATCCATAACAGTAACTAACTAACATGTTCATATTAGAAGCTCATGGCGGTCATGCATAATAATCACATATGTATGATCAGTCTAGATTATTATGACACCATATCACAAATATGTCAGCTCATACCTTAGTATCACAACCATAACCATCTGCGTAGGTTAAAACAGGTTAACACAATACATATAACATCAAGATCGTCAATGCAATGAAAATAACCATCACACATATGACCAACCCAAATTACGACATCAATATCTCGATGAAATGATCCTAACCATCAATTTAATAGCATATAACAACAATAAGCTATATATCATACTCATCCACAACATACAACATAATCATCAGGTTATCTAATAGAAAACAACAATAGAAATGCATACAACTATAGGTTACTATCATTCTTGACTATCTGACACATGTGCATATAAATACACTAACCATCTAGCATATATCATGAATGTAACCATCACATCAAATACATGTACATAAACCTAATGTATATAGCCCTAATGCATATAACAATCCTTTAACCTACATACCTGCATGCCAAACATACAATACTTGTATGACGATCTTCTCTTACCCCAAAGTCCAATGTTGCAAGCTCATTATGATGATTTGCATCTTGTGCTCTATCTTATCCAACACATTAGAATCATAACAACCAATAGCATCATGATGACCTAAATTGCATACAATGACTTCACAAGGCATCTTTGACCTAATATTCAAACTATAACCAAGACCATACATGCATAACAACTGTATATAGACATATAACAAATGAGTACCAAACCATACACACATCATTCTAGCTAGAGTCCAGTCATCAATGCATGACCATATCAACTACACAAACTATGACCGCATGCATGACAACAACCATTACTCCATTGTACACATTGCCACATGCAACCAATAGTATGCATAAGCAATGCCAAATCAACTACACCTACGCATAAACGCATGTAGTCGAACTTAAGCGATCAATTCTTGTAATCAACCTACAAGATTGATACATGTATTCAAAATATTAAAAAATGTAACCTAACATGCAAGGATGTAAGTAGGTATCATGAAATCAACATGTAAGTGACATATAATTCATACAAAGTCAATCACATGTTCCAAAATCAAGACATCATGTCTATTAATTTGAAATAATCTTTCGCCAATACTAACAACCTATAAGCATACCCCCTTACTATCCATGGTCCACACTAAGGTAGGAGGAAGCTACTATAATGGCCCGATCTCCAACGTCTAATTATGGAAATGGGATCTCCAAAGCTCTACTAAATTTAACCACACTTGAAAAGAAATTTATTTTTATTTCTCATACATTTGTATGAGGCTAAGTCAAAAACATTTCACTTATTCCACTTGTAACATAGTAACTAAAAACATGCCACTTTTCCATTTCCTTACATGCAAAGTTTCAAATTCCTTGCATGCAACCTTTCAAATTCCCTACATGCAACTCTTCAAATTATTTGCATGAAAATAGGCATATATCAGCTACATACATATTATCATACCATAATATTGTCCCATCTAAAAATAGCATTTTCTTCAAACAATTACCACACTTTTACATTTTCTTCAAACAACTACTATACTATTACATTTGCATGTAAGCATTTCTTCAAACACTTTACATGCAAACTAATATAGTAAGGTATTTTCATACAAGTAAGCATATATCAACTACAGAAAATACTATTACACACCAATACTATCCCCAACCACAAACAACAGACTCATTGGTGCATTTTATCAAACAGTTTGTATGCAATTAATCATTGAACCATTTACGCATTTCATCAAACACTTTGCATGCAAACTAATATAGCAAATGATTAAATACATATATCCTAAACTGTAGTAGTACAAGTTATGGAAACTAAACCATATGATCAATGGAATTATCCCTCACTATGGTTCAAGTTTCAGCTTCTGAGATTTCATAGATGAAAAGTTATAACAAAAATACCAACACAATCCTATTTGGTGCACAATTATAGGAGTATCCCTAAATCTCGACTTCCATTGGTCATATCTCCTAAAATATAGCGAATGAATATATGAAATTTTTATCACAATATCAATGGGATTCCCCCTCATTGTGGAAAAAATTTCAGCTCCTGAGAGTTCCCAGAAGAGAAGTTATAATGAAAATGACAACATGACCTGTTTGAGGCTTGATTTTAGGAACATTTAGAAGGTTCGACTTCCTCTACTCATATCTCCTAAAATATTGCGACCCAATATCTGAAATTTCTACCACGTAATTAATAGTATCTCGCCTCAATATGGACAAATTTTCAGCTTCTGAAAGCCTACAGAAGATGAGTTATTGCAGAAATGCAAACATGACCTGTTTAAAGGTGCATTCAGGAAGGTCATCTTCCTTAGATCATAATTCCTAAAGTATTGTGAACCAATATCTGAACTTTTGACCACATTATCAGTGGAATTTACCTTCAATATGGACAAATTTTCAACTTCTAATATGCCACAAAAGAAAAGTTATAACAGATATGATAGAAGGGTCTAAAATTTAACCTTTGTTCTTCATTTCACCTATGATAGAGCCCATCCAGTCCAAGTGTTTGAACCTGGATGTTTTGATACCACTCTATAACGCCCTTAGGGGTAAATGTGCAAATAAACAACATAATAGGAACAGAAATACAATAAACAGATCATCTATTGAAATCCATATATACATCAGTACTTTTGCACATGAAAATCAAGGGAAAGAATTTTTCATTAATAAATGCAATGAACCAGTCGAAGATGGGACTACCACGTTCCACCCAACCATAGATTGGCTGAGCCAAGTCTCTATTCAACAAATCACCCCTGTGCCATATTCCAAGCATGAATGTGGGATATCATAGAACACATCAATCAAAACTCATCCAGGGCTTCCAGAAGCCACCCACCTCAACCCATCAAACAGTGGTTCCACCTCACGGTCGGACATCACCAAAAACCATCATCGGATTGGTCTCCATCCAAGACTTCCAGGGCTTCCAAAGTGTTTTTCCAACCAAGGCTTCCAGAACTAGTAACTCAACCCACAGCTTATACAGGGCTTCCAAAGCATTTGTCCAACCAAGCCTTCCAGGACTAGTAACTCAACCCACCAAGGGCTTCCAGAGTGTTTGTCCAACCAGGGCTTCCAAGACTAGTAACACAACCCAAGCTGTTACAGGGCGTCCAGAGCGTTTGTTCAACCAAGGCTTCCAGGACTAGTAACTCAACCCAATCTAAGGAAACATGAGAACCAACCAAAACAAAACAATGAAATTAAACCCACAATCACCATTGCTATCCAGGAAATGGCAAGGCTAGGAAATCCACTGTCGATCCAGGCAATCCTCCATGCCAATGATAGATCACAACCAAGACACCACATGCATGTGCCATGCATGCCAAAAATAG
This sequence comes from Pinus tabuliformis, assembly GCA_031772625.1. Classification (NCBI taxonomy): domain Eukaryota; kingdom Viridiplantae; phylum Streptophyta; class Pinopsida; order Pinales; family Pinaceae; genus Pinus; species Pinus tabuliformis. The sequence continues at coordinate 304,966,485 of CM062817.1, forward strand.
TGAAGAAAACATACATGCAACTCGATACCTACAAGAAAATCTGTTGTAGCTACTGATGTTGATGCCTTCTTGTGCTTTCCTACTCTTCCTTTTCCTTCTTGCTCCAAGAATCCAAGTATGCCACACCCTCCAAGAGTGCTCCAAGAAAACTCTAAGTATCCAAGAGTATGAGAGAGAGAGAGAGAGAATAATGAGAGAGCTCCAAAACTGAACTGACCAAGCCTTGCCCACTGATTCTCATAAGCCTTTTTACTAATGAGGCCTCTATTTTCTTCATTTTCCATTATTTTCCTTCAATCTCCTCCTCACATGCAAAATGTGACCTTTCGCCTTCCTTTTCTCCTAATTTCCATTATTTTCATAAATAAATGTGCCAAAATACCTTTTTTCCTCTTTAATGTCTTTGCCAATTTCCTTAACCATAAACAACCAAATGAACACCCACTAGGATGTCTTTCCCACCATTCAGCTTGGAATACGTGTCCCATCATCCATGGTATTTATATATTTTTACATTGAATTTTCACCAGGGTTGTTACAGGTCTTCATAATGACATGTAATTGTGACTTTTGTAAATGATGCAATGAAGAAAAATGAAAGTATTATTGTAAGCCTTGCTTCATGGATTTCATGAGAAAGTGATTTTATTTTTAGATTCCTCCCATTGAGAGCCTTAGGATTGGTCATTAAAAGTCAAAGATTCTATGTCATGTATGAAGAACCCTTCTTGGGGATATATCAATGTATATGAGTCTACAAAATGTCTAGATAGCCCTCCAATGACAAGCACTAGCCATTCTCTTCAAGTCGACCTCCAAATGAATAAATTAAACTCATGTCGACTCACAGTTAAAGGGACACATCCCTTTGATATATCATGTTGACTTATTTTTGGAGACAAACTATTATATTATATATACATAGCTAGGCTCTTTCATTCACACAGAAAATTTTGGATCTCTCAGAGTTTTTCGGATGGGTATATCAGAGACAAGTTCGATGGAAGGGACAACAGAGAATTCGTATACATCTATGTAATTTCGGATGATAATTACAATGAATAAGTTTAGAGGACGGTGAGGATATGTTTAAGGGTAATCACAGTTGAGAAACTCAAATTCTCTAAGATTCGGATCACAAAAAGAAGGTAATGAACGAGCGGCGAAGGTCTCTCATGATAAAGGGAATGTAAAGACTTTCCAAGGGACAACAAGGAGTCAAGGAGCTCGGATATAATCACAATCAAGGAGTTCAATAGCATGAAGTTCAGACTTATGGAAGCCACATATAATTGTTCTAATGAAGCCACATAAATTCGGTATGGTATTATGATAGTAATGAGTTTCCATGTCACTACAGTTCGATAGGATATGATTTCAGTTCATGGTGATAAGCAAAGAAAGCTGAAATGGAAGAGGAGGAGTCAAGTAGAAGGCTGAATATCAAGAGAGTTGGTGTCTTGGTCTTGGAGTGGCTAATAGGTCAAGGTTTTTGGTCTTGGTCTTGGTATTCGTCAACTAGAATCTCTATAAGAAGAATTTGTATGACTTTTCCTCTCAAGAGGGAGAGGTTTTGGCCCTGGTTCATAGCCTACATTCGGTGTCTCTTGTCTATTTATGTTCATGCAGTTGTTACTATTTTATGAAGAAGAATAATAATAATCTAACATGAAGAAGATTCTAATCTAAATAAGTAAAAATCATTCACAAGTAGTCACTAATATAAGAGAAATCACCTAATGCTAATGCCTTATATTTCTCAACACCTAGAAGACTAGGAAAAGGAAACCACTAAAGGAACAACTCGATCCCTAGTATGATCGCCAAGTTGTTTAACGGATAATTTCCTTTTGCGGACAAAATAAAACTTCCTAGATCTAGTGGCTTGATTTAGAAACAATAGAGACAAAAAGACTTATGTTTCATTAGGGGAATTTTGAAGTCTAAAATGGGCCTCCTAAGAAAATAATAAAATAATAGTGGAAATAATAAAATAATATTAGATTACATCATCAAATTTTAGAGGGAAAATATATATATATATATATATATTATTTTTTCAACTTGTATTTTCAACTTGTCTCCCTATGGTTTACTCAAATTTCAAGTGGAAACACTCGTTGGATGCATTATTTGATTCCTCATTCAAGGAATACCCATGTTGCATACTTTCGATGGACCCTGCTACACCAAAATGAGAAATACATGAAAAACATTATTGAAATCACATTTTTTCATGTATTTCTCATTTTTCGTGTAAAAGGGTCCATCAAAAGTATACAACATGGGTACTCCCTGGATGAGGAATCAAAATTTTCATCCAACAAGTACTCCCCCTTGAAATTTGAGTAAAATCTTAGGGAGATAAGTTGAAAATACGAGTCGAAAAGGAAGTTTTATTATTTTATTATTTTAATATTTTTTATCTTTTATTTTTTTACTCCAAAAATGGTGAATCATCCCCCATGGTTGACATCATCATATTGAATCCTATTGGTTCTTATAAAGTTTATTTTGGTTGTACATTTCTCTTATGAGGCCCATTTTAGACCTCTCTTGATGGTGTTGGACCCGCCAACATGTAAGGGGATCTCCCCAGTAAGAAGTCCCAATTAGACCTCATACCGTTTGGTGTAGGAGTCCCAGTAGTGGATCATATAGCAATGCCTTGACCGCGATGTTGCACAGAAGAAAGTAAGATAACTCTGTCGGTAGCAAGGGTGTGACCACTGCAGTGAGTCAAGGAAGGTGCATGAGAGGTTCTAACACAGGTGGGTTGAGATGAGTGCGCCCCTTAGCAACCTGTAAGTGTACTTAGCTGGGAAGGGGACACATGAGCGAAGATGCATCACAAGCTATAAAGCAGGTCAATATGGCAATCCAAAGTCATGGTTAAACCAATAGAACATCTGCAACAGGATTCATATAATTGCATGTAAAAGTGTTCATACACAACTACATAAGTTAAACAACATACATTGCTACAACAACCGGAACAGTCCAACTACAGTAACAACACATGCATGAAAACGTGTTGGCTCTTATTATATAAAGAATTGTAAGTTCCAATCATACAATACATCCATGTAAACCTGGTATCCCCAATAGTGGAACGTTATAGCCACATCTGCCTACTCCTCCAAAGATATGAACTAGCTCCGTGCAGTGGAGAAGCCAAGGCGTGTTACAATACTATCCAAGCTCTTTCCAAGATAGTCTTATCAGAACCTTGGCTGACCAAAATCCTATACAATGAGTTATGAGGGACTATTTATACAAAGGGTTGGGTGACCCTTGACATTCCCCTTTGTGATAGTTCATCTACCCTCAAGACTCTTCATCTACTCTATGACTGTTACATCCAACTATTGACACTTGACTTACACTTGACATGATGTACATTACAATGCACATGTACTCATGTGAGATGACATGGCTTAAGCAAGCCATGCAAGACATCACTGACACTTGGTCCGTTGTGATGAGACCAACTCTTTGGCATGCTTGTGATGGTGAAAGTGGTGATTTGCTTGGTCGTTCGTGATGGTGTGCATACACCTCATGGTGACATCTTTTTGAAGTGAACTATCGCCTTTGTTGCAGTCGGTGCATTGGTTCGGCTCCCTCATCCAACTCGTCTGCTAACATGCGCATGGTCATCTTGGATGCGGCTGAACCGGAAACACATTGATGCATAATTTCCGTGTTGATATTCAAGTGTGTGTTGATGGTCGTGTGCATCAACTTGCCGAAGTACATGTTCCGCTCCAGTTGGACTTGCTTCTTGTCTTCGCCTTGGTGAATGTGCTGAATGGATTGGAGTGCATGTGTGCACAAAATGATATGCATCCTGCTAAATCCCTTGCATGTGATCAACAACACTGCTCACCATGTATGCTCCTTGCTAGCTACTGGGATGGATCTTTAACTTGTACAGGTGCACTTTCATCCATGAGTGCATGTCGTGCCCATTATTGTTCCTTTTCCTGCTGCAACTCATTCATCTATCTGTGCAGCTTCATGTTCTTCCTTGAGTTGATGCTTCAGCGCATGCAACTCCTTCTTTGTTCCATTCCCTGTCTTCGCACGATCTTCATGCTGCGATGTCACCTCATAGCCTAAGTCTCCAAAGTTTCTTTCATCATTAGTGGATCTGCTTGATCTTGCAACTTTGTTCCGCCTCTGTGTTGTCAACAACCTTCCTCTTGCATTCATTGCATTCGTTGCATCCACTGCGTTTGCTGCATTCGTTGCTTTCGGTATGTTGCCTTCAACTGTTGTTCATGATGTTGCTCACTGTGATATCTTGATGTCCTTGTCTACGAACAACTTGATATCTTCGTGAGTAGGCAAGCCAATAGACATTTGATCGACTGCATCTCCAGGTGTGCTCTGAACGGTGTCTTCGACTCTGCCTTCCTGGAAACCATTGTACCTGCACTACTCAGAGGCAGATGAACACCTATAATACCTGGAGACATGGCAACACTCATGGCAAGCAATCTGTCACTCAAAAACGAAAATGAACTTGAGAACTGACTTGCAACATACCTGTGTGACTAATCATGAAGGCTGCGCAATTTCGGCCGGGAGGTCGGGAGACTGACTGCCAAGACTACACAAGGCATAGTTTGGACTATTCGGAACTGACTGACTGCTAGAACTGCATAATGCACAGTCCAGTGTGGCCACTGACTGCTGGAATTGTGCAATGTGCAATCTCAGCTGGCAATGGCTACAGGTTCAATGATAGCATTGCACAATTTTCTTGGCCAGTAGTCATTGTCCCTCAGTATTGCACAAAGTAGGTCTGGGGAGCAGCTGCTGGGAAGAAATGCGCATTTCTGGAGAGGAAGGTAGATCCTTCCCTCTTAGGATTGCGCAATGTTGTCTAGTGAGGCAGAGTTCGGGTCAAGGTTGGCCAGACTCACCGACAGGAAACTGAATGCAAATGTGAAGTGAATACATGTTGATACTGAGTGTAAGCATAAGTGAATGATCATGCATGCAAATGGAGAATGACAGAGTCATAAAATGGAACAACATTCATGTGGGTGAGGCGAGCCGCTGAATCAGCAAACATTCGTGAAAAAAAATTCATGCATGCAACAGTAGTGAGATGTTGACGAAAACGGAAACAGTGCTAGGAAAAGCTAGTATACATGTAAACGACAACAAGCGTTCAAAGGAATCAAGCAAACATTACTCACACAAGCGAAAACACAAAAAGAGACAGAAATGCAACACAAGGAATGGGAAGCGGGCTTACCCCAAAACAGTTGAGTTGAATGTGTCGATTGCTCCTAGTGATGTGGGATGTCAGAGCTACAAGTTTGATGTGAGGAATGAGCTCTGCAACGTCCAGTTAATGAGTTTTGATAACATCTATGACGTGCATGCCACAAATATAGAGAAAGTGACACTTGGTTGGAGATTTCTGAAATGCTCCTTGCATGTAACTTCCAACTGCTAAACATAGATCCCTAAAACAAGGGATGCCTTTGCATGATGCCTTGGGAGAAGCAGCCCATGCATGCAAGTCTGTTTTGCTCGGTCCCGGAGGGAATTGGTCAACTCAGCTACATATGTAAGAGGCTATTTTACTGCTTGAAGGAAATTTTCATTTCTGGCTGGGAGTTGGGCTGATTTCCCAGGATATTTGTGCAATTTCTGGGTAGAGCAGCTGACTGCTGCCCAGATTTGCACAAATTCTGGGTTGAGCAGCCCTGCTGGGGAAAATTGAGCAATTTTCACTGTGAGTCCTGACTGGCAGAATTGTGCAATTTTGGAGCCCAGCAGGCTGCCAGACAGGATTGCACAATTTCTGGGGGGAAGGCTGGTTTCCCTCCAAAAATGTGCAATTTTCTTGGGGAATTTGCTCAGCCTGTAGCTGGACCAAGTCTAAGTGAACATCCTGTGAGGGGAATGCATCAAGTTGTGATCGACAGGCTTCCTTTATGCAAGCGAAACACTGAAGCTTGTGAACTTAACGAAGAAAGGAAAGCTAACGTGAAGGATGGAAGGGAGGCTCCAAAACGAAGCTAAGGCAAAATTTTGGAGGGTGGTTGTAGCCGCTACAACACTTGGCAACACACTGGTAGAACTCCAACTCTCTTAATGGACCTTGTTCGTGAAAAGCAAGTCTAACACCTCTGGAAGTATTGTTCAGTTCTCAGCTCCTCTTGGTTTCCATACTAGTTTGATTGTAATATGTAGCATATACCAAACTCTTGGTTGATTGAGACACATTCCAAGCCAAGGAAACACAGTTATTTCGATTGGGGTTGAGGGGTATATTGATGCACAAGCAGTATAGTCGTCAGAGTCTTAGTTTCGTCTTTGGTGTTGCTCCACTGCCAGCAGGCTTGGACAGTACCCCGACGGAGTCACATAGGAACACAAGCATGGCTCCACTGCCAGTGAGCCCAGTAAATACCCCGGCGGAGTCATTTGCATCATCTCCTTGTGCAGAAAACCTTTCTATTCTTTCGCCTTATTAATTTTTCATTTGAATTTTTTCACTTTCATTTTGAATTTTTTAACTGTGCATAGCACTTATTCATTTCATAGGTGGAAGAGGGATCTCGACTTATTAAGATTAGAAGAGGTTGTTCATGTAGAGAAGTAGTTTATTATACCTCTAACATGCCTGTTAAGGTTTTCCCCCTCAACTTACTCTACTTGACTGAGCTGACAAGGTTAACCCAAAAACAAACAACTAGAGTAGGTGAGACTAGTTAGCGTATAAGCATTGTGTTTTCACCAGGGTTCACTTCGAACAGTACGTATTTTCCATTGACGTACCATGGATTGAAAGTAAAAAGTTCTTCATACAGAGGCAGGATGACAGATAACCAAGTAGTGATAGCAGCACAAGGCCTCTTTTACTTTACCCAACTTTCTTCAAGAGTCATACATGGTTTCATGCGAAACTATCCTATGAAACGAAACAAGCGAACTAACAAACAACAAAGCAAAGAAAGAGCATAAGCAAAAGTGAAATCAAATCAAGTAAGTGAACAAGGAAGAAAACAAACAAATAAACAAAGCAGGGAAGCAAACAAACATGCAAGAAAACAACTCAAAAGTGAACAATACTCCTACTCTTAAGCTAATAGTGCAAGGGTCATCTCATGTGAAGTGATACTTCCAATGCAGCCATCGGCACATTGGTTAACCCATGTTGGTGAAGGCATGGTTCGCAAACAAGACATTTGTGTGAACTAGCAAACAAGAAAGATGTAACAGTGAAGACAAACACACTCTGAGCTTACAAGTGACCACAGAACCGAGATGAGTGAAAGTGCATGACATCCATTCTGTGGTGGTGCCATGATGTTGTGCTACACCATGTGCAGATGTTGAGTGAATGCATTCTCTTGATTGTGACATGCAAGAAAACATGAGAAAGGTAGACCACTTGTCTTGTGCATGTGTGCTTGCTGTGTAAGATTCCTCCAACACATGAGCGATGGGATCGTGTAGTTCGAGTGGAGGAAGTGAAATCTGGGTGTTTGGTTGATCTTCTATGCAAAGCAGAGAGTGATGAGGAGCCTTGAGTGTTTCAACAATTTCCTAACCGGAAGTGAAACCAACCTCAGGACAGTGAGGGCCTGACATAACCATTAGCTCGAGCTGAAATGCCTCGACATTCTAGGGAGGTTTCGACTTCGTTGACAGATAGATCATTGTAGACTAGTGCCTTGGATAGATTAACCATGATTGAATCAACATCATGATTGGAGGAGGAAGTGAATAGATCAAGACAACCAAGATTAGAAAATTTGAGATGTTCGTCGACATCCCTCTTGATTTGATGAATCGGGTAGAGGGGTAGATGAGAAGAAAATATGTTCACCCTCTCTATTTTCAAGAAAGATAAATGATAGATTGAACGGATTTTCCGAGGAAGGAGTGTCCTCTCCGCACTGTAATGACAGACTGACAATCGAGGTATCCTATGAATGATCGAAAATAGAAGCATCCAGAAATGATTTTTCACAGGAGAAATCAGTAGTGGAAGAATCACAAGGGATTTCAGGATGAAGCGGATAAGGTGCGGCTGGAAGGGATTCATCCTTCACTATGGGCCCTTTTTTAGCTTCCTTCACACACTCATCATGAATGATGGCGCAGGTTGGATGCATAACACCAACTCTGTCAATAGCTTGATCCTCGTTCACAATAGGTGAGGATTCTGGAATGGGAGAATACAAGACAGTATAATCCAAAGGATCAACAGAACATGAGGACGGAGGTCGAGGGAACGAGTCCACGTGACAACCAACATGCTTTCAAGCCAAAACTGCACAAATCTCAAGAGCAGGTGGGGTGGGAGGATGAGACAGTTCGACATAGGTGTGTGCATTATCTCCCACATCATTCCGCGGTGGTGGAGTTGTTTGATGAGGTGAAGGCGGACAGTGACTTGTGACAACAACTATGTCTGCCTGTGATTGTGCAGCTCCATCACCGAAGTGTTCTGAGCGGGGTTCGGATATGTGAAGAAGATACTCAAATCTTCCATAAAGAAATTCCCAATCAATTTCATCTTCAGGGAATCAGTATGCAAGATTACAAAAGCGTGTGTAAAACTGATCAACGAATTCATCAAATGCTTTCCGTAATTTCAGAATTTTTTGATCAAGTGCTTCATGGTCAAATTGATTGAAAGCACTGTCTATCTCTCGGACCAGATGAACAAGAGAATGAATATATTTTTCGGGTAGTGTGGCACACCAGTGCATTAGGTGTCCTTGTAGCATGGAGATGAATAGCGTGCATCTCATGTATTCCTCGAAGAGTCCATGTCTTTCGCATGAGCCTATAATGCCAACTGCGAGCCTAACCAAAGCTGCGTAGCCTCCACCATCATATGTTTCATTAGACAAGTCATCCGAGAGCTCTTCTGAGATAGTGAAATTGTTCCCATAAACATGCATTCTGGAAGATCAAGATGTATAGAGATTCAAAACAGATGTGAGGACTCAGCTTGTCATTTGGCCCTCCTTCTAGCGCCAAAATGTTGACAGTGCTGGACCTGCCAACATGTAAGGGGATCTCCCTGGTAAGAAGTCCCAATTAGACCTCAGATTGTTTGGTGTAGGAGTCCCAGCAGTGGGTCATATAGCAATGCCTTGACCGCGATGTCGCACAGAGGCAAGTAAGATAACTATTTTAGTAGCAAGGGTGTGATCACTGCAGTGAGTCAAGGAAGGTGCATGAGAGGTTCTAACACAGATGGTTTGAGATGAGTGCACCCCTTGGGAACTTGTAAGTGTACTCAGTTGGGAAGGGAGCACATGAGCGAAGATGCATCACAAGCTAGAAAGCAGTTCAGTCCGGCAATCCAAAGTGATGGTTAAACCAACAACACATCTGCAACGGGATTCATATAATTTCATACAAAAGTGTTCATACACAACTACGTAAGTTAAACAACATACATTGCTATAGAAACCGAAACAATCCAACTACAATAACAACATATGCATGAAAATGTGTTGTCTCTTATTATATAAAGAAGTCTAAGTTCCAATCATATAATACATCTATGTAAACCTGCTAGCCCCAATAGTGGAACGTTACAGCCACATCCGCCTGCTCCTCCATAGAGATGAACTAGCTTCGTGCAGTGGAGAAGCCAAGGCGCGTTACAATATTGTCCAAGCTCTTTCCAAGATAGTCTTATCAGAAGCTTGGCTGACCAAAAGCCTATACAATGAGTTACGAGGGACTATTTATAGCAAAGGGTGGGGTGACCCTTGACATTCCCCTTTGTGATAGTTCATCTACCCTCATGACTATTCATCTACTCTATGACTATTACATCCAATTATTGACACTTGAATTACACTTGACATAACGTTACATTACAATGCACATGTATTCATGTGAGACGACATGGCTTGAGCAAGCCATGCAAGACATCACTGACACTTGGTCCATTGTGATGAGACCAACTCTTTGGCACACTTGTGATGGTGAAGGTGGTGAGCTAATGCCAAGCTTGGTCATCTGTGATGGTGTACATACACCTCATGGTGACATCTTGCTGAAGTGAACTCTCGCCTCTGATGCAACCGGTGCATTGGTTCAACTCCTTCATCCAACTTTTCTGCTAACATGTACATGGTCTTCTTGGGTGCGGCTGAAGTAGCAACACACTGACGCAATTTTCCATGTTGATCTTCAAGTGTGTGTTGATGGTCATGCGCATCAACTTGTCGAAGTACATGTTCCACTCAAGTTGGACTTGCTTCTTTTCTTCGCCTTGGTGAGTGTGCTGAATGGGCTGGAATGCATGCGTGCGCACAATAATGTGCATGTTGTTGTATCCCTTGCATGTGATCAACAACACTGCTCACCATGTCTGCTCCTTGCCAGCTGCTAGGATGGATCTTTAACTTGTATGGGTGCAGTTTCATCCGTGAGTGCATGTCGCGCCCATTTTTTCTCATGCTCCTGCTGCAACTCATTCATCTGTCTGTGCATCTTCATGTTCTTCCTTGAGTTTTTGCTTCAACACATGCAACTCCTTTGTTCCATTACTTGTCTTCGCATGATCTTCATGTCGCGTCGTCACCTCATAGCTTGAGTCTCCAAAGTTGCTTTCATCATCAGTGGATCTGCTTGATCTTGCAATGTTGTTCCACCTCTGTGTTGTCAACAACCTTCCTCTTAGATTCATTGCATTCGTTGTATTCGCTGCATTCATTGTGTTCATTGCATTCTTTGCATTCGGTATGTTACTTTCAGTTGTTTTTCATGATGCTGCTCGTTTTGATATCTTGAATTCCTTGTTTACCAACAACTTGATATCTTCGTGAGTAGGCAAGCGCATAGAAATTTGATCGACTGCATCTCCAGGTGTGCTCTCAACGGTGTCTTCCACTCTGTGCTCCTGGAAACCATTGTACCTACACTACTGAGAGGCAGATGAACACCTACAATACCTAGAGACATGGAAACACTCATGGCAAGCAATCTGTTAGTTGAAAACCAAAATGAACTTGAGAATTGACTTGCAACAAACCTGTGTGACTGATCATGAAGGCTGCATAATTTCGGCTGGGAGGTCGGGAGACTGACTACCAAGATGACACAAGGCACAATCTGGGCTACTGGGAGATTGCCTGACTGCTGGAACTACGCAATGCACAGTCTAGTTTGGTTGTTGACTGTTGGAATTGCAGAATGAGCAATCTCAGCTGGAAATGGTTGCAGGCTTAGTGAATGCATTGCACAATTTTCTTGGCCAGCAGTCACTGTCCCTCAAGATTGCGCAAAGCAGGCCTGGGGAACAACTGCTGGGAAGAAATGCACATTTCTGGAGAGGAAGGCATAGCCTTCCCTCTCAGGATTGTGTAACGATGTCTAGTGAGGCAGATTCCAGGCCAAGGTTGGCCAGACTCGCCGAGGGGCAACTGAACGCTAATGTGAATGTGAATTCATGCTGATATTGAGTGTAAGCATAAGTGAGTGATCATGCATGAAAATGGTGAATGACAGATTCAGGCAATGGAACAACATGCATGTGGGTGAGGCGAGTCGCTGAATCGGCAACCATTCGCGAAAAACAGTTTCATGCATGCGACAGTAGTGAGATGTTGACAAAAACTGAAATAGTGCTAGGACAAGCTAGTATACATGTAAATGATGGCAAGAATTCAAAGAAATCAAGCAAATAGTGCTCACACAAGAAAAAACACAAAAGGTGACAAAAATGCAACACAAGGCATGGGAAGCGGGGTTACCCCAAAACAGTTGAGATGAATGTGCCCACTGATCCTAGATGTGATGTGGGATATCAGAGCTACAAGGTTGATGTGAGGAATGAGGTCAACAACGTTCGGTTGATGAGTGTTGACAACATCAAGGTTGTGATCTGCATGCCACAAATCTAGGGAATGCGACACTTAGTGGGAGGTTTCTGAAATGATCCTTGCATGTAACCTCCAATTGCAAAACATAGATCCTTTAAACAAGGGATGCCTTTACATGCTTCCTTGGGAGAAGCAGCCCATGCATGCAAGTTTGTTTTGCTCGGTCCCGGAGGGAACTGGTCAACTCAGCTGCAGATGCAAGAGGTTGTTCGACTGCTTGAAGGAAATGTGCATTTCTGGCTAGGAACTAGGTTGACCGCCCAAGAGATTTGCGCAATTTCTGGGTAGAGCAGCTGATTGCTGCCCAGATTTTCGCAAATTCTAGACTGAGTAGCCCTACTGGGGAAAATTGCACAATTTTCGCTGTGAGTGCTGACTGGCAGAATTGCGCAATTCTAGAGCCCAGCAAGTTGGCAGACAGGATTGCGCAATTTCTGGAGGGAAGGTTGGTTTCCCTCCAGATATGCGCAATTTTCTTGGGGAAGCTACTTGACCTGCCTCTAGACGAAGTCCGGGTGAACAACTCGTGAGGGGAATGCATCAAGCTATTGTCGACAGGTTGTCTTTGTGAATGCAAAACATTGAAGCTTGTGAATTGACGAACCAAAGCAAGTTGATGTGAAGGATGGAAGGGAGGCTCCAAAATGAAGCTAAGGCAAAATTTTAAAGGGTGGTTGTAGCCGCTAAAACAACCTGAAAATTCCCCTAATGCCCTTAAAGAAATTAAGATACAAAAGAAAGACTTATCTAGAATCCAATGCAAGCTCTCCTCTTCTCCTTACTTGTAAGCTCCAACTCCAACCCCAAATGCTATAAGTGGAACCTACAAAATGACTCAAACAAGCAAGAGAACTACAACATAAAAATAACAAATACTAACATCTCTAAACAATGATTCAATAAGGCATTGTAATACATATGCATCAATGAGACATAAGTATAGAAAAACAAAACACCTTTTGTATTAATGAATATTACAACCCTTTACAAATCTTCACCTTGTAGATGCCTCCCAACTATCATGTCCTACCTTTTCCAAAAAGCAAGCCTTCAATCATTACTCAAGTGCATGGATGGATAATGGATCCTTAGGCACAAAGCAACAGCATGAGGGCATAACTAAGAGACTTAGAGAGTCAACCCAGACTCTATGGGAGGCAATGAATTTATAGGGTAAAGAGGTGGTTTGGGATTTACCAATCTAGGACTTAAATCCATATATGAGGGAGGATAAGCTCTAGGGATGAGAGATAAGAACTCAAAAGTAGAAGTTTGAGACCTTGATCCGACATTAAATAGTTAAAACAACTAGAGAATATTCGAAATTATTTTTTATTTTTACTGAATTCTAGGGGTCGTCGCACTTACAATGAGGGAAACATGCACTGATCAGCATAGATGCTATGTGTATAAGATGCAACATTGCAAGTTGCATGAAGGGAAAGTGTGATGGGGCAAAAAATTAGGGTTTTGAGTTGTTTAACCCAAAATTCTTGAGTTTTTGGAATGTTCTAAGGCTTTATAGGGGATGAATGCAAAGTGTTAAAGGATGATGATTGATCCGGGTTTCAAGCCATTTGATTGGATGTGAAAAAATGACCTGCAACGAAGATTGAAGTGAAAGGATGCACCTGATCAGTTAATCAACCATGCCTCGTGATCTATGTGTGTACTTGAAAAGGAAGCCAAGCACAAATCCCCACCTTCATTTGAGGTGGTTTTTGCCTCTGCAAAAGGAGCATCATCATATCCATTTCCTTTCTCAATAGATTTAAATTTACTGTCCTTTTTGTAGTTCCCTTCCTTTCCGCATTTCCAGCATATCTTTACAGATTTTCCTTGAGATTTAGATCTCCCTATAAATTTATATCTCCCACTTGAGAACTTATTTTTGTTTATATTCTAGGACCGTCCTCTCACAGACAAAACATATCCATTCTGGCTCTCCATATTTTTTCATCTCATCTCCTCCAATAACAAGGATAAGACTATTTCATCAAACTTCAAGGTAGTTGTATTACTACCTATTGCAACAACCAGACTATCCCATGAGTCTGGTAGAGAACACAACACACTGATGTGATTGTCTTCATCTGAAAATTTAATATCAATAGATAACTATTGACTTACCACAGTATTGAAGGCGTTTAGATGATTTTTCACCGAGTCTCCATCTTTCAACCTTAGGTTATATAACTATTTCTATAAGAACAGTTTGTTCACTAGATAATTAGATTGATACAAAGTCCCTAACTTGTCCCACAAAGCCTTTGTTGTAGCTTCCCCTAATACATTCAAAAATATTGAATCTGAGAGACACAATCATATTGTACTCTTTGCCTTCCAATCTAACTTCTCCAAGTCTTCTACCGAAATTCCTGTTGGTGTCATACCTAGATCTACCACAATATACTAATCTCTATCCACCAATAGATCCTCCATCTTGAGCTTCCACAGATCAAAACTTTGTCCATTGAATTTCTCAATCTCTACCTTTCTAGTATTCGCCATATTCTTTCACTGCAAGAATCAATCTCATGGATCTCCGACTATAACAAGGTTTACCACAAGTCTGAGCAAAATACCCCTTAGCAGCAAAGGCCTCCCCTTGAAGTTGAAACTGCTCTAATACCAAATGATTGTTAACCCTGTAAATAAATTACCCGCAAACAAATTATTAAAATAGAAAAATATACAATGGCGAGAACATATACACAGTTATTTTCTATTATAACTCAAACATGGAAAACCAAACTAATTTTTTATTATATTGCTTTCAATATTACAATACATATAAAAGCCCCAAGGGATAGATCAGTTGCTCGAGTTCCTGTTGCTAAGTAGCTCCCCTATCACGGTCGAGGTCACGGGGTCAAATCTCCTCGACACCTTGTAGCGGCCAATCTAGGGTGCTAGATTAGACTATATTTATTATCAACCAGGGTCAGTAAACTTCGAGGCATGCGTCTATAGTCTATAGACATAAAGGATCCCTAACTAAGTGTTTATTGTGATGGGTCACAGTACTTCTTTACAGAAGGTTAAGATATGTTTCCTCTCACCTTAACACTCAGATCATCTAACTTGTCTAACTGTCCTAAGGATACAGCATATCACTAGACTGAGGTTTTGATCCCCTTACAAGGATGCTATGCACAAAAACTCTGTCTAGTTAACACTTGAGCATTCATGACAAATTAAAAGCATATTGAAATCAAAAGCACACTAAAATTTAAATGCATGGAAAACAGAGTCTATGGAGATGCTTCAAAATACAACGATGGATCAAATCTCTTACAAGATATGGTTCAATGATCTTAACGATGAAATTTTCAAGCTATCACCATAAATACCATTTGTGAGAATTTCAAATCAAATTGACAAAATCATAAGCATGAAAATAACATCAAACACTATGCGTTCTATTCAAATTCACAAATTACTAAGGAAATGAAAATGACAGTATACTAGCTCCACGCAGGGCCCATCTGCGTTTCAATGGTACACTGAAGTAAACTCAAATGATGAGAATATTAATGCATAAACAATTCTGGAGTAAAGCCGTGACTATATTCAAGTGCTGTAGATTGTAATTACATCCAAAGTTTTGTTCTCAAACGATATACAGAGATAGTAATCGTAACTGTAATGTTAACAAAATAATACACAGTCTTATCCACCTGTCCCTATCGGGATCGAATGTACATTCATTGAGCAGTTGTTTCCGCTTTTACAAAGGAATGATTTTTTATCATTTCTAATCTAAACCGATTTCCAAAAAGAAACAAAACGAAACCGGTTTTGGGAAACTGTGGCTTTTACTGCCTTTGTAACCAAAACGTTGAGGTTTGACCAGAGTGTACCGCGTAACTAGGAGCTTTTGATTTGCTGTAGAATCGATTTTTCACCATGCTTGTACATTCCAGTTTTCATCCCTATCATTGCTTTGGCTTGCCTGTCATGCCACGTGTCAGATGATAAACCATTTACAGGATGTTGTGATTTCCTGTAACCTTTTTATTGAAAATTCCTAATTTCAAACATAAAAACTCATAAATTAACTTTAATGCAAACTAACAACTATAATGCTATTAATTAATCAATTTCAAGGAATATAAGGGATCTATGGAGGAAAAAGGTAGACAAATGATGATGTTTTTAGAAGGAAAAGATGGTAATGGAATGGTACCAACATCTCCCCCAAGCTTAATGAATTAGCATTTCCTCATGCTAATCCTGATGTGCTGCCTCTAAACTTTGTCCCTGCCTACACCTCTGCTGCTTTCAACAAGGCATCTATGTTCTTCTTAGCTTGGGCATCTTTCTGAATGTGGAGCTCATGCTTTAAACTCTTGTATTTCTCCTTGAGGGCTTTCTTTTGGTTATACCATTTGGTTGCCCACTTGCAAATGTCAGTTTGTTCAGCCTCGAGTTCCTTGATTTGCTCCCTCAACTTCTCATTTTTCTGTTGAGTCTCTTTACTCTGTGCTCTTAGCATTTCATTCTCTTTCTTGATGACTTTTTCCAGCATGTTGGCCTCCATCAGTTCTTCTTTTAACTTTTCAATTTGCTTTTCCAGCCTCCTTTGTTTCTTAATTGTGGGTGGTGACTCTTTTTCTTGCCTATTGTTGCTCTCAACCTCCATTTCGGCTTCTGGTCCAGGTTGTGAGTAAGCACTGCTCTCAATGTCCATCGGTGCAGGTGCATTCGATTCTGGTTGGTCTTCTTGTGGCTGGGTCTTTTGTGCTCTCCTGGATCTTCTTGTATAGGTAGTAAAAATTTTATTTTGCTCCGTTTTCTGGGCATCCTCTTGTCTCATTCTCCTCGTCCTCACACTACTAATGGGTGGAGGTACATTGCTTGATTTGCGCACAGGAATCTCTTCATCAATGTCATGCATAAATCCTGAGTGCTCTTGCTGTTCTTGCTCATCCTCTTCATCTTTGATTTGGTTGGCAGCCAAGAATTCCTTCCACGTTTTTCCCCTTCTCTGTAATTCAAATTCGATGAGGATTTTAATTAACCCAAAATGACATAAGCTTTTGTCTTCATTACCCTTTGTCTTTTGGATAGTTTTTAACATCTTGGTCAAGCTCTGCAAGAGGAAATATGGTAAACTAATGGTGCACTGCCCTTTTAAATGTAACAGTAGTTTGATATGGTATAAAAAGACTATGTTGTAGTGACCCTCACACGTAACAATTTTTTGGATGATATACACCATTTCGTCCCATGGATGCATCAGCCAGCTCCTAGGGACACCCTTCTTTCAGTTAACAGATGAAACCCTCGACCTGGACATGAATTGGGTCCATGATTTTTCTTTGAATTTTTTTGTTTTGGAGTATTTTTCTCCTTCCGGGCTGATCCCCAAGGATTGTGCTATGGTGTCTTCTGAGATTCTGAATGAAAAATTGCCTATCACTGCTTTCTCCCCATTAAATGTAAAGGCAAAATGTTTGGTCACTTCCTCATTGCTCCCATTAAACTTCTCCAAGAAGGGTAGCCATTGTTTTTCTTTTAAAATTGCAATGCAGTCATCGTGGTACTGAGAACTGTCAAATGTGCTTGGCTCTACCCTATTAGTCATTTTGACAGAGAAACCCCTGCTCTAACCCTCTTCGTTTATGCTTACTAATTTAACAAGGGTATTTTGGTGTGTTACCTCTGCTTTTCGCCCTACACAATTGACCTGGTGGCACCCTCTGTTCTTCGAAATCAGCTCCTTCAATGGCTTAAGCAGTGATCGGGTGACTGTCTTTGAATTATGGCGGAGGTCGAAACTTGTGAGCCCGGTTACTGTGCTTTCCTTTCGTAGCACTTGCTGTTCTCGGCCTTTGTTTTTAAAATCACAGGATTTGAATTGCTTAGTATGGAACGCCCTTTTTACAACTGGAAATAAAAATAGAATTTTAACAACCGATTTGACCCATTTCGTTATAATGATAACAGAGCGTACTCATATTTCTATGACAGAGGAGTGACTGTACTGGGTTGTATGAATATTATCATGAGAACGCCGCGAGCATGTATGGAGTACTGGAGTATAACAACAGATAGTTGTCTGCATGAGTCGACTTGGTCGAACAATCATGTTATAACTCAACGAATTCAAAACACAATGAATGAAACCGTGTAACATTTGGCTTTGTAATAGTTCACCACCTGTCCCTTGCTCATTGGTATTTGGCCAAATAAGGAGATGTTGGACCGATAGTAAAGTTTAATGGCCGATAAGGAGTTAATAACAAGGCTGGGAGGGTGGTATAATAGAGGATTTAAAAATCATAGGAGGAGGAGTATAGGGATAGGCTAGAGTGTTGGGAAATGACAGGAATTAGGAATATGACGAGGGTGATGGATATGTGGGTAGTTTTGAAATTGATATCATAAGCAGTCATAGCCATCACATTTAACACTAAAGCAATCTAAGAATTTAAATGTTAAAAATAAAAATTACAATAATACATTACACTTTTATTGGTTGATCAAAAATTGAGTTGGCATGCATAGATAGGACTAGTCTTTCTTGTTCAGATATGACTAATCTTTGTTGTGCATAACAGGTCCCTCTGAGATAAATTTGGATGCAACAGGTCCCTCTGAGATCTGGAGAATATGTGTGCAACTTCTTTGAGATCTGAAAAAAAACTATATATGTGTAGCTTCCTTGATATTTGGTGTTTGATGGAGCTTCTGTGACAAGCAACCTTTGAATCTCTGTTGAAACTTTGTTGGAGCTTTGCTGAAGTAGCTTGAGATATCAGTCTCTAACAGGTCCCTTTTATTTTTGTTGAATAGGTCCCTCTAATGTTGATGCTGGTAGCATGGTCTTCCGAACAGAACAGGTCCCACTGCATACTGCTCTTAAATAGGTCCCTCTGATTAGAACAAAGACAAAAACAACTTCTTTATTGAAATCTGAAGTGTTGAAACAAACTCTTTAAGAATTTACAATGAGGAGATGAGATAAGAACAAAATGTTGATGCTTCTCCCCACTAAAGCTTTGACTTGTCCTCAAGTCATTATTCAATCGATGAATCATACAGGAAACAAAAAGAAAAGGAATTCTTACCAGCCAAAGAATTGGTTTTCAAGTAAGAATTCTGGGTTAGAGTGTGCCAGAGTCTGGTTTTCACATCTAACCCATTTTTATTATTATTTTTTAAATTTTTAAATTTTTTTTTTTTAATTTTTTAAATTTCTTTTGAATTTCTAAATGGAAATGAAATGAACTAAGGCAGAGATACTACAGCTAAAGGTTGCAATATCTCAACCTCTCTTTGTTGAGATATAGTTTGAAGAAAATTTTGCTTGTTGATGGGCTTATTGTAAAGTTTCAAGCGATGACCATTGACAATAAAGGTGTGGCCTTCTCCATCAATAGTAATGAGCTTGACTGATCCATTGTCATAAACTTGAACGATTTCGTATGGGCCCATCCAATGTGTGGTAAACTTGGCTTTATGATATCTGAATTTAAAATCAAAGAGTAAAGCCCAGTCTCCTTCTTTGAACTGCTTCTTCTTGATATGTGCATCATGCCACTGCTTCCTTTGTTTTTGCATGAGGAGTGTTGTCTCCTCTGCTTGCTGCCTCATTTCATCTAGCTGGTTCAACTGCTGAATTCTTTCTTGTTGTGTTTTATTAAGATCAATTCCAAAATCTGCAGCCATCTTAAAAGTATGTATTTGAAACTCAATAGGAAGCATTACCTCTTTGCCATACACCAACTGATATGGTGTAAATCCTGTAGTATTCTTCCACGTGATTCTATAAGCCCATAGTGCATCTTTGAGCTTCTCTTCCCAATTCTTTCTTTTCATTGCCACAGTCTTAGTGATAATTCCTTCCAGAGTTTTATTTGTGGATTCCACCTGGCCATTGGCCTGTGGATGGTAAGGTGTACTTCTTCTGTGCTTGATTTGATATTTTTCTGTGATGTCCTTAACTAACTTTGAAGTAAACTGAGCACCTTGATCAGTCACTATCTCCCTTGGTACTCCATACCTTACAAAAATCTTTTCAAAAAGGAAATTTACCATTGTTTGTTCAGTTTCTCGAACTAGTGCTTTTGCTTCAGCCCATTTTGTTACGTAATCAGTACATACTAAGATGTACTTCTTACCATTGGAGGTTGGATTAATGGGTCCTATGAAATATAGAGCCCATTTTTCAAATGGCTTTAGGTGCACTTGGGGATGAAGTGGCATCTCATTTGTAGCTGTTGGCCTACCCATTCGTTGACAGCTATCACAACTTTTCACGTACTTTTTGGAATCCTCAAAAATAGATGGCCAGTAGTATCCAAGACTAAGAATATTGAATGCTATTCGTTTAGCTGCAAAATGCCCACCACACGGTTCATCATGGCAAGGTTTTAAAATATCAATTATCTCATCATTTCTTACACATCGTCTAATAATCATATCATAACCAGTGTAAAATAAATCGCCATTAATCCATGAGTATCGAGCACTTTGTTTGACTAGCCTCTTCTTTTCCTTTGGAGTAAAGTATGGAGGTGTTCTCCCTGTAGACAAATAATTGGCCAAGTCAGTATACCAAGGATTCACTATTGAAATTGCAAATAGATTTTCATCTGGAAAAGAATCTTCAACCGGAACAACCTCACCTTGATTTTGCAGTCTAGAAAGAAAATCTGCCACCTGATTCTCCTTACCTGGTCTATCTAACACTGTGATGTTAAATTCCTGTAACAATAATAACCATCTGGTAACTCTGCCACTAGTTACTGGGTTATTCATTAAATGCTTAATGGTAGAATGGTCAGTATGTACAAAAACTTCATAACCAGTTATATAATGTTAGAATTTATTCACAGCATGTATGATGGCAAGCATTTCTTTTTTTATGACTGTGTAGTTTTATTCTGCAAGTGTAATTTTTGCTAATGAAATAGATGGCATAGTGACAAGATTCCTCTTTCTGGCCTAATGAGGCACCTACTGCAGTATCAGATGCATCTGTAAAGATGTGAAATGGTAGGTTCCAGTTAGGTCCTTTTCAGACTGGTGTGGTTGACAACTTCTTTTTGAGTGTTTCAAATGCTTGCTAGCAATTCTCATTCCAGTTGAAAAGTACATCTTTGGCTAGAAGCTTAAACAAAGGTGAAGCTATTTTACTAAAATGTTCAATAAACCTTCTGTAATAGTTTGCATACCCAAGGAAACTTCTTACCTCTTTTTGAGTCTTCGGAATTGGAAAATTGACAATGATCTAGATTTTCGATGGATCAACTTTAATGCCTTGAAAAGAAATATAGTGGCCTAATACTATCCCCTCATTTAACATCATAAAAGACTTTTCATTGCTCAGGGACAGATTAGCTTCAATACATCTCTTCAAAACTTTTTCAAGGTTCTCTAATGCATGCTCAAATGAATCGCCATACACTGAAAAATCATCCATGTAAACTTCAACGCAATCATGAACTAAATCAGCAAAAATAGCTAATACAGCTCTCTGAAATGTAGCTGGAGCATTGCAAAGTCCAAATGGAAAAACATTATAAGCATAAGTGCCCCGGGGACAAGTAAAAGTGGTTTTGTCCTAGTCCTCTAAGGCTATCATGATCTGGTTGTAGCCACTGAAACCATCAAGAAAAGAGAATGATGATTTCCCAGCTAGTGTGTCTAGCACTTGGTCAATAAATGGTAGTGGGAAATAATCTTTGAGCGTTGCTTTGTTTAATTGTCGGTAATCAACACAAATCCACCACTTACCATTTTTCTTGGGCACTACTACCAATGGGGATACCCACTGACTGTCAGAGATAGGATAGATAAAAATGACTTTCAACAGTTATTGTAACTCCTCTCTAACAATATCTTGAAGCATGGGGTTCATTCGTCTCTGCGGTTGCCTCACTGGTTTGATATTACTATCGGTATAAATATGGTGAGTGCATGTTTCAGGGTGAATCCTGTGCATATCGGTATAGTCCCAAGCAAATGCTTTTTGGTATTTTCTCAATAATTGAGTCAATTTCTCTTTCCGAGATGAGTCTAGGTGAGTGCCAATATTCAAAGTTTTTCCTGGACTAATCTCTATGGTCTTACTTTGTGTGTTTGTGATAGATTGAATGGGAAAAATGTTGTGGAATGTTGTTTGCAAAGATTGAATGGTGCATGTTTCCTGAAAATTTTGGGCTAAAAGTTCATCTGCAGCATGATATTGGTCATTTCTCAAATTTTCGGAAACATCAGGCTGAGAAAGGAACAACTCTAACAAATCATCATTATTATGTTCTTGAAAATCATAGATTTGGTTTATGCTAAAAACAGATTGAACTTCTTCATTGTCATTTTATTTATCGTCAAGCCATAAATTGTGTGCTACTGCTGGTGATTGTGTTGATGGGTAAAGAGTGAGTTGTTTTCTTTCAGTTCCTCGTGAAATGATCATATTACCCGATCGACACCCTATGAATGCATCAGCAGTTGCTAACCATGGTCTACCAAGAATGATAGGGTGTCCTCCTAAATTGGATTTGGGTTGAAGAACTAAAAAGTCCACTGGATACTCCCAAGAGTCCAGCGAAACAATTGTGTCCTCCAAAATCCCTTCAGGAATCACTTTAGACCTATCAGCGAGTTCTAAAACAATTGTTGTGTGCTGCAAATTTGTGAGCTGGAGTGTTTTCATGGTTTCAAGATTCATGACATTTATTGCAGCCCCAAGATCTATTAAGGTGTTTGGAATATGTATGTTGTTAATGATTGTAGTGACTCTGGGAATACCAGGATCAACATACTTTTCCATTGAGATGGTGTTTGTCATAAGGCCAGCTAAATGTCCAATAACATGAATGGTTTGTGGATCAACCCTTTTCCTAGTGGGCTTCTTAAGGCACAGTTCTTTGATTGCTTTAGTATATATGGGAATGTCTTTTATGGCTTATAGTAGTGGAATTTTTATATAGAAATTCTTGAGCTCATCTAAAACATCAAACTGTGGTATAGACATTGGAAGTTTTGTTTGGACCAATCGGTCTGGAAAAGGTGGTGGATGCAATGGTTGCATTTGTTTATTTTTGGTGTCATCGTTTTGTTTTCTTTGATTTGAAGTTTCATTTTCATTTTCTTCGTTTTCTTCTTGTTTATCAGCTGTTGGAGATTCTTTGTGAAGTACCTTACCAGACCTCAAATTGATATTTTGCAAGGGTAATGTGGGATATGAGGTTCCCTCATCTACATTGTAGGATGGTCTCTCTTCTCTATTATTTGGATTTGATACAGGTTGAGCAGGGATTTGAGTAGGTCTGGGAGATTGTGAGTTAGATGGAAGTTGTAATTGTGGTGGATTTATTGGTGGAGGAGCAGGCAATGCTTGTTGAGTGGGTTGAGGTTGATGTGGGTAAACAACTTGCTGCTGAGGATATTGCTGATATGATTGAGGATATGGCGAGTATGGCTAATGATATTGTTGATATGGCTGCGAATATGGTTGGTATGATTGAGGATATGAATGATATTGTTGAGAGTATTGTTGAGATGGTCTCCATTGTTGTTGTGGGTAATTTTGGTGCTGCCATGGCATGGGTACATTCCATGAATTCTGAGCATACATCTGATCATGTACAGGAAATTGCAAATTTTGATTTGGGAACATACCTTGAGGTGCTGGTTTTGGCTGCCATGGTCTCTTTGCGCCCATGTAATACACATTTTCCATATCTGCATTAGCTGCCACATTACAATTCTGCAAAACCTTGACTTTAGAGCAATGAAATATATCATGGTTTTCAATACAAAAGGCACAAACTTGAATGTTTTCTAATGGGCAGTCCTTTAAGGCATGTTTCTTCCAGCATTTTGGGCAAAAGATAGCCATCATCTGATCTTCCTCTTCTTGTTTCTTCTTAGCTTTTAGAGTGTCAATTTGGGTTCCTAAGGTACTTAACAGATCTGTTTTGAATTCCTCTAACAGGGTCCCTATTTCAGCCCTTGTGACA
Organism: Pinus tabuliformis; assembly: GCA_031772625.1. NCBI lineage: Eukaryota > Viridiplantae > Streptophyta > Pinopsida > Pinales > Pinaceae > Pinus > Pinus tabuliformis. The sequence continues at coordinate 304,990,348 of CM062817.1, forward strand.
CTTGCTGAAGCAGATTTTGTGGCTTTGGATGATATGGTTCTTTTTCCAATTTTGGCTTTGCTCCTAGAATACTTTTCACAAAACTTGGCAATTTCTTCAAAAGGTAAAGTAGAAATATCACATTTCCCCATCAAATTAAGATCATCTAAGTATTCCTCTCGAATGCCTTTCAAGAATATCGTTCGAATCAAATCAAGAGGCATGGTTCGGTGTTTTGATTTTTGTAAATTGTAAACAAACCGCTCTAAGTACTCCTCTAAATTTTCATCCTCTTGTTGGTTCATCCTAAAGATATCATCTTTGGAATCTTTCGATCTACAATAAGGCTGGTATTTCTTTAGGAATATTCTTCTCATGCCATCCCAATCAGTTATCGCATGTTCACCAAGCCCCATGAACCATCTTAATGCTGATGCTTTTAATGTTGCTGGGAAGAGTCTAAGCCTATGGGCATCATCTGTGTAACCATATGTTCGACATACAATGTCAAACTCAAACAAGAATGAATCTGGGTCTTCTGAAGCCATGCCATAAAAGTTTGGTAGCACAGATGGAGGTATGTTTTTCATTTTTATTTCATCATCTTCTTGTGGTTCTTGAATAGGAAATATAAAGGTTGACTCTTCCTCGTCTCTTCGACCTTGATTTGGTACTGATCCATCTCCTTCCTCAGCCATTTTGATAGGTTCCTCTGTTGATTTAATTTCTTGTTCGGTGTCACTTGTTTCAAAGAGAAGATTAAATAAAGATTGTTGAGTCACTGTGCTACTTTCTCCTTGTATAGAGGATTCAGGGAAGTGTTTCTTCTGTGATTTGTGTGCTAATAGAATTTGCCTCTCAATGAGTGTGAGTCTTTGCCCTGATTTCTGTTTATCCTCTAATTTTTGTATGGTGACTTCCTCAGCTGGTGTTGTGTGTTCAATGTTTCCTAAAGGGTCTGCTCCTGATGGTAGGTTAGTTTTTGGATGGGGGGTTTTTATGAATCTACCTTTATTATCTCTAGATCTAGGCATAAGTAAACATGACTTCTAAATCTATGTTTTTGCTTGTTTTTGTTTATTAAAAAAAAAAAATATATATATATATATATATATATATATATATTTTAATTATTTTTTCTTCAAAATCCTCTAACTACGCCTCCCCGGCAACGGTGCCAAAATGTAGCAGCTAATCTAGGGTGCTAGATTAGACTATATTTATTATCAACCAAGGTCAGTAAACTTCGAGGCATGTGTCTACAGTCTATAAACATAAAGGATCCCTAACTAAGTGTTTATTGTGATGGGTCACAGTACTTCTTTACAGAAGGTTAAGATATGTTTCCTCTCACCTTAACACTCAGATCATCTAACTTGTCTAACTGTCCTAAGGATACAGCATATCACTAGATTGAGGTTTTGATCCCCTTACAAGGATGCTATGCACAAAAGCTCTGTCTAGTTAACACTTGAACATTCATGACAAATTAAAAGCATACTGAAATCAAAAGCACACTAAAATTTAAATGCATGGAAAACAGAGTCTATGGAGATGCTTCAAAATACAACGATGGATCAAATCTCTTACAAGATATGGTTCAATGATCTTAACAATGAAATCTTCAAGCTATCACCATAAATACCATTTGTGAGAATTTCAAATCAAATTGACAAAATCATAAGCATGAAAATAACATCAAACACTATGCGTTCTATTCAAATTCACAAATTACTAAGGAAATGAAAATGACAGTATACCAGCTCCACGCAGGGCTCGTCCGTGTTTCAATGGTACACAGAAGTAAACTCAAACGATGAGAATATTAATGCGTAAACAATTCTGGAGTAAAGCCGTGACTATATTCAAGTGTTGTAGATTGTAATTACATCCAAAGTTTTGTTCTCAAACGATATACAGAGATAGTAATCATGACTGTAATGTTAACAAAATAATACACAGTCTTATCCGCCTGTCCCTATCGGGATCGAATGTACATTCATTGAGCAGTTTTTTCCGCTTTTACAAAGGAATGATTTTTTATCATTTCTAATCTAAACCGATTTCCAAAAAGAAACAAAATGAAACCGGTTTTGGGAAACTGTGGCTTTTACTGCCTTTGTAACCAAAACGCTGAGGTTTGACCAGCGTGGACCGCGTAACTAAGAGCTTTTGATTTGTTGTAGAATCAATTTTTCACCATGCTTGTACATTCCAGTTTTCGTCCCTATCCATTGCTTTGGCTTGCCTGTCATGCCACATGTCAGATGATAAACCATTTACAGGATGTTGTGACTTCTAGTAACCTTTTTATTGAAAATTCCTAATTTCTAACATAAAAACTCATAAATTAACTTTAATGCAAACTAACAACTATAATGCTATTAATTAATCAATTTCAAGGAATATAAGGGATCTATGGAGGAAAAAGGTAGACAAATGATGATATTTTTAGAAAGAAAAGATGGTAATGGAATGGTACCAACACACCCTTGGGGTTAGGCCTTGCTAGTTTGGCTGACGGGTAGATCCCTTCAGATTTATCTACACGGATTTTCCCATGGATGTAGCGGCCACTCAGTGTGCTTGAACCACACTTAAAAAAATTACAATACATATATATACATGTCGAAGCATTTATAAAACCCAATCCATTAACCCTAGATTAGAAAATACCATGGGTGTTACACAACATTTTGTCACTGTCCCTGTACTCCCCATTTCGTGATCCTAGAGGACCTCTACAATGAACTCTACATGCTTTCCCATCATGAAGAAACTCCCATTGTGTCCCTCTTCATGAGCAGAACAATTCCCTTTTGCGTCATTTCCCAAAAACCTTTTGTTTTGCCTAGTTTACAAGATCGACGCTAATGACCTGTGTCCTCCTTGCACCGATATGCAGCGATTACAACTATCTGTATCATTGATCAGAGTGACTGAGCCTTTTTCTAGTCACGCCGATCCTCTTTTGGATACTTTTTTAAAATGGAGTCGAAGCTTCCAGCTCTAAAAGCTTCGTAATGAAAGTTTGGTAGATGGTTAGGCCAGAGGGAGCTAAGGAGGTCAGTTTGGGCTCCTTTCCCCTATTAGGATGGAACTACCTCAAGAGATAAGACCTTCTCTCGTGAGAAGAGGAACCATCTCCCCTCCATCCAAGCTATATAAACCTCCATTTTTCCAAAGCACAAACTAGTGTGATTGTGCTAGTTCTAGTTATCCTTTGGTTGAGGTTTTGATTTTGGAGTAATCAGCAAGTTATTCATAGTTTGTAGCTCTCTAGTTTGTGTATAAGGGATAATTGTGAGTTTGGTTTAGTGTGAAGACTAAAGGGAAGAGCCTTAAGAATACCATTGTTGGGGCCATCCATGGAATGCTAGCGAAAGTGTGAGGGGATCCGAATTTGTCGGAGGAGAACAACAACATTAAGACACCGGTTGTAATCTCTTCTTGAACTAATATAAATGCAAGTATCGATTGATTTCCTACATAAAATGTCATCTCACATGTTTATTGCTTAATGTTTCTTGACCTGTTAAGTAGGCTGAAGACAATTTGTATATTATCACGGTTGTTTTTTGCTGTTATTTACTTGTTTCAGGTGTTTGAAAGAAGGAAACGAAAGATAATTGGAGCAAGGAAGCAAGGTCATCACCAAGTGGGATAAGCGTACTAAAAGGTAGGCCCTCTTAGTTGATTCTTGCTTAAGGAAATCTTCCATAGAATGTTTTGTTTGTGGCTAGAACCGCTCTTGAGCTAGAGGAATTGTTTGTGTCTGCACTTAGAATTTTACCTACACCACAATGGACAGAAACCATCATGCCCAAAACCATGCGCAAAAACAATGCACAAAACCATGGGTAGGTCTGCAAACCTCCCCAGCGACCCCCTCATTGTGTTTGACACAACATAGCAACACATGGGGTTAGTCATGGAAAGAATATAAAACACCCAACAAAAATTATTATGATATGTTGCATAAAATGGTTTTATATTTAGGTTTAGAATGATCATTATCGCACAGTCAATTAAGTACATGTTTTAGTGTGCATCTATTTGAAGCATACAAACCTTGACTTTAACCCTATGAAATCTATACAATTTGGCATATTATTGCACAATAGAAATTTCTCTGTGCAAAATGAATGTTAATTATGAGTAAAAAAGTATTGTTTGGTCTGAAAAATTCAATTTGGCCTTGTAATGAAGTTTGGACATGCATTTTTGTGAAGTAGGCCAAAATTTCCTCGCTTCACTAAAATGTGTGTCAAGGCTTTATTTATTGGCCAATTTGAATGATTCAAATTGCAGACTATATATTTAATTATTTTACACACTTTTCAATCATTATATATTTACTTTGACCCTTAAATATTTATGCTTCATATTTCATACAAAATTCCAAGTTTTGTTTCAACTTGGATTATGTGAAAGTGTTGAAAATGAAACAAGAAAAATCCAGATTTAATTTTCTCTTGAATTAATTTAGGAGAAAAATTGTAATTCCACATCACAAGGCAACTTGTATGAGTTAACTAAGTTAATTTGACTTAGTTGGTTTAGTTAATTCTAGTTGAGGATCCAACTTGAGTTATGTAGAGTGTCTCCTATTTTTTATGAGCCCTCGTTGAGTTCATTTCGAATTGTAATTAATTAATTCAGTTTATCTTAGTTAAAGTCAATTAAACTAGTTCCAACTGATGGAGGAACTAGTAGGAGGTCTAATAGTGGGATGTTGCTTTATGTGTTCAACCAGTTAACTGATAATTCGGTCATAAATAACTCATGCATGTCAGATCTAAGAGTTACCTAGTTGAGATTGGAGTTCAAGGGCAGTGTACTATCAGTTGTATAATCATCCAAATTGTACAGGTGGTGCATGCAGTGAGAGGAAAGCCTATGATGGATTGCGTAATTCCAATTGAGGAATTTCCCTAACTAATAGGGGATAATTACCAAGGAAACAATGCAAGGAAATAAAGACATGGGTGAAGCAGAAAATTGGTTAAGTATTTCCAAAGCTTGTCTAGGAAGCAGTGAGACAGATAGAGATGGTGCAAAGGTTGCTCGGGCTTAAGCAAAGCATTGTAATCTTCTCATACTTTCTGACTAATGCAATATACATATAGAAGGGTTTTTTAGTTGTGGCTTTCCCCAAGAAATCATTGCGTAATGTGTTGATTGAATTCTTTCTCTTATATGCTTCGTGATTTCTCAATCGATTAATTGTTTTTGTTGATGAGTAGAGTAGATTCGAGTCTTTTGTTTTAGAAAATTACATAAGAAGTTTGAATCTACAAGGAATTTCTACATGGTATTAGAGCAAAAATCACACTAGAATAGAAGAATATGAGTTTGTCTTTGTAGGTGAAATCAAATTTGAAGGATCATTCTTCAGATCTAGTAGGATGTCGTTTTATGGATTAAGACTCAAATATGCCCTTGAGGGTAGTTCGAATTATATTGATTAGAAGGATAGGATGGAGGCAGTGTTGGAAGACAATGGGCTGAAGGAATTCATAGACAATGATATTCCTAAGCCTCTAACAATTGATGCTCAAGATCTTGCAGAATGGAAGAAATGTGTGGCAAAGGCGAGGAGGATCATACTAGAAGGAGTTCCAGATCATATTGTCTCGAATCTCCACGGGAAGGATACACCATATGCAATGTGGCAAACCTTGATAGACTTGTTTCAAAATAGCAGTGACCATAGGAAGCTGGTACTGAAGGACAAGCTTTGGAAGATCAATAATGGAGAAGGGTGACAAAATACCACAATACTTGAGCAGGTTCACCCAAAGTTGGATAAGCTTGAGAGCGTTGGTATTACAGTCGTTGAAGATGATCTAGTCAACCTAGCACTTCTAGGCCTTCCCAAGAGCTAGCACAGCTACCAGGATTCGGTAAATGGGAGGGAGCATCTACCAAAGTGTGAGCATTTGTGGTCCAACTTGGTGCAAGAAGAGATAAGGCGGAACACCAGATTTGGAACCTCATCTAAGCATGATGATGAGTATAATTATGCCTTGGATGGAAATACAAAGAAAGGGAAAGGGAAGAAATCCAAATCCAAAGGGGATTCCAATCAGGGTAGCAAGAAGGACTTGTCAAAGATTAAATATTTTCGTTGTCATGAGTTGGGACACTATTCCACGAAGTGTCTGCATAAGAAGGCCAACAAGAAGCCCACGGGAGGAGTCGCAGGTAAAGCTCTAGCTTCACAATTCGAGTTGGATTTCACCCTCATTGCATGCATGGTGATATTGGTGATGGGTATTGTTTGGTATCTGGATAGTGGAGCCTAATTCCATATGATGGGCAACAAAGAATTTTTAGTGACTTGGAGGAGAAGGACCTCCAAATGCACATCGAGATGGGAGATGATGGAAGGCAAAGTACGATCGACATTGGTACCGTTACTTTTTAGAGGGAGTATGGTTCTCCTCTCACATTAAAAGATGTGATGTGTGTTCCAAGTCTGAAGAAGAATTTAGTTTCATTTGCTATGTTGGAAGACCATGGCTATGATGTGATATTTAGCAAAGGAAAGGCTTTCCTTTCTCACATAGCCACAGGACAAGTGAAACAGATTGGTGTTTGGGTGAAGAAACTCTACAAATTAGATGTAGAAGACTGATGCTTTGAGGACGAAAGTAGAGAAGGTGCAAAGTCGAGACACGGTGAAGGTGCACCATGGAGACTTAAAGATCATGCAGTGGATTTCTATAGGACTTCCCAAGGGTGCACTAGAACGGTGAGATACATGCAAAGGGTGTACATTGGGGAAGTACACCAAAGCCACCTATCATGATAAAGATAGTCGAGCGCAAGCGAGCATTGAAATAGTTCACTCATATATGTGTGGACCGTTCTCGACGGCCTCCAAAACAAGACACAGATATTACATGATATTTATAGATGATTTCTCACGTAAGTGTTGGATTTTATTCATGCAAAAGAAATATGAAATGTTCTCTAAATTTTTTGATTTTAAATCACTTGTTGAGAAAGACATTGGCAGGAAAGTGAAGGCTCTCAGGAGCGATAACAATGGAGAATATGTGTCGAATGAGTTCAAGAACTTTTGTGCATCAGAAGGCATTTGACGAGAGTTAATAGCACCCCATAACCCACAATAGAATGGGGTGTCTAAAAGGAATAACATAAGTATTGTGGGAGCTGCACGGGTGATGTTACATGATCAGGGCCTACTGTTACATTTTTGGGTTGAAACATGCAACATAATGGCATATGTGTAGAACAAGAGTCCTCGTCAGCTTCTCGGGATGACTATACCAAAAGAAGATTTTTTAGGGAAGAAACCAGATGTATCACACTTCAATATCTTTGGTTCATTAGTTTACTGTCATGTTACAAAGGATGCAAGGAGTTGAGTTGGGCATATTTGTGGAGTACATTGATACACCTCACAACTATCGGGTGTACCTTCCATCTCATAGGATGACAGTTGTTTGTAGAGATGTGAAGTTCGATGAATAGAAGTCCATGAGATGTTCCCTTGAGAGGGAGCTTCAGTTAGATGCAGATGAGGAGCTTTTAGCTCCAAAGAAAGAACCTCAAGATGATGTGGCACAGCCACATGCAGAGGATAAGAGAGTGGAAGCACCCACTCATGTAAAGACATCTAGAGATGGAAGGAAGCGCACCAGAGAAGATGACAGATTGATTCATCATGCAAGAGAGAATGTGGGAGCACCCACATCACAGTGCATGTAGACGAGGTCACTAGATTGGTACACTAGTTACATGGCTCTAATGAGTGAGATTATAGGTACTGAGCCATCCTCATTTCAAGAAGCAGTGCAACAACCAGTATGGGTTGATGCCATGGTAGAGGAGTATGACTCCATTATTAGGAACAGTGTTTGGGAAGTTGTCCCAAGGCCATAAGACAAGTTAGTGGTAGGTTCCAAGGGGATCTACAAGTTGAAGCAAGTAGCAGATAGGAGTGTCGAGAAGTAGAAGGATAAATTTTTTGGGCAAGGGGTTTTCTCAGGTGGAGGGAATTGATTATGAGAAGACCTTTGCTCCAATAGGGACAAGTTAGTGGTAGGTTCCAAGGGGATATACAAGTTGAAGCAAGAAGCGGATGGGAGTGTCGAGAAGCACAAGGATATATTTTTTTCCAAGGGGTTTTCTCAGGTGGAGGGAATTGATTACGAGAAGACCTTTGTTCCAATAGCTAGGTACTCTTCAATCAAATCTATTCTAGTACTTTCAGCGCAGATGGGATGGAAGATACATCATATGGATGTGAAGACAACCTTCCTCAATGGAGTAATTGAGAAAGAGTTGTACATAGAGCAGCCTAAAGGATTTGATACCTTCAACAAAGAGTCACATGTGTGCAGACTCAAGCGAGCATTGTATGGATTGAAATAATCACCCCCTATTTGGTACACTAGGATAGATAGATATTTCACCAGGTTCGGCTTCACCAAAAGTGAAGTAGATGCAAACCTTTACCATATTGTGGTTGAAGGTAAATTATTGATTATAGTATTATATGTCGATGATTTAATTCTAACAGGTGATGAGAAGCTAGTCAAATCTTGCAAAAAGGATCTTGCAAGAGAATTTGAGATGAACGACCTGGTGCTCATGCATTATTTCCTTGGTATGGAAGTATGGCAAGGAGATGGGGAACTGTTTGTCTCTAAAGGAAATTATGCAGACGAGATACTTAAGAAGTTCCACATGGAGAGCAGCAAACCCATGAAGACTCCTCTAATAGGGAATTGGAGGAGGGAATATGCTACTTCAGGTGAAGTAGTGGAGGCTACTATTTACAGGCTATTTGTGGGCTCACTTATGTACTTGGTGAACACATGATCGGACATGTGTTTTGCAGTTAATCATCTTATTCAAGCAATGGTTAATCCAACCAAACTCTATTGAAAGGCGGCTAAACATATGTTGAGAAACCTCAGAGGCACCACTCAGTTTGGTATTTGGTATAGACAGAAAGAGGGAGTGAAGCTGCAAGGCTTCATAGATGCAGATTGGGCAGGAAGAACACATCAGGGGGAATCTTCAGTATTGGGTTAGCAACAATTTCTTGGTACAATAGGAAGCAGAGATCAGTTGCACTCAGTTCCACAGAAGCAGAGTACATGGCTGCTGGTCAAGCAACTTGTGAGGCTATCTAAATGAGGAAGATTTTTTTTGGGTTATTTGGTCAACAGATGGATCCTACAGTTATTTATTGTGACAATCAGAGTTGTATCAAACTCTCTGAGAATCTAGTTTTTCATGATCAATCCAAGCATATCGACATCTGATATCACCATCTCAGAGATTGTGTAGAGGAGAATCATGTTGTTGGAGTACATTCCTACAGAGGAACATGATGTAGACATCTTGACTAAGGCATTGTCAAGAGGAAAATTTGAATTCCATAGAGGCAGAATTGGGGTATCTAATAATCCTTTTCTTATTGAGAGGGGTTGTTGAAAATGCAACAAGAAAAATCTTGATTTAAATTTCCCTTGAATTAAATTAGAAGAAAATTTATATTTCCACATCAGAAGACAACTTGGGTGAGTTAACTAAGTTAATTTGACTTAGTTAGTTCAATTAATTTGAGTTGAGGGACTAACTTGAGTCATGTAAAGTGTCTCCTACTTTATAGGAGCCCTAGTTGAGTTTATTTTTAGTTGTAATTAATTAATTCAGTTTATCTGAGTTAAAGTCAGTTAAACTAGCTCCAACTGATGGAGGAACTAGTAGGAGGTTTAACAATGGGGTGTTGTTTCATGTGTTCAACCAGTTAACTGATAATTTAGTCATAAATAACCCATGCATGTCAGATCTAAGGGCTACTCATTTGAGATTGGAGTTCAAGGGCAGTGTACTATCAATTGTATAATCATCCAAATTGTACAAGTGATCCATGCAGTTAGAGGAAGGCATGTGACAGATTGCGTAATTCCAATTGAGGAATTTCCCTAATTAATAGGGGCTAATTCCCAAGGAAACAACGCAAGGAAATTGGGACTTGTGCAAGTAGAAAATTGGTTCAGTATTAGCCAAGGCTTGTCTAGGAAGCAGTGAGACAGATAGAGATAGTGCAGAGGTTGCTCAAACTTGAGCAAAGCATTGTAATCTTCTCATATTTTCTTACTAACGCAATATACAAATAGCAGGGGTTTTTCATTGTGGCTTTCTGCGGGAAATCATTATGTAATGTGTCGAGTGAATCCTTTCTCTTGTATACTTTGTGATTTATTGATCGATTAATTGTTTCTGCTAATGAGTAGAGTATATCGAAATCTTTTGTTTTAGAAAATTACATAAGTAGTTTGAATCTACAAGGAATTTCTACATAAAGTTGTGTATAGGTTTTGTTTCTGATTGCAATGTTATTTGTCAGACATGATGCAAGGCTATATTTTAAGGTTAGGTATTGTATAATTATGTAGAATTTATGGATAGTATTGCACTCCTCAAAAGCTAAATCAATCGTTTGATATCTTATGCGTTACCTGTGAAAAGAAATGGAAGACTTTTAAATACCTTGGTATTCCAATATCTTTGAAAGGGAACACTACTAAAGATTGGCATAACATAGTGCCAAAAATTCAAAATAAAATGGTTTCCTAGGGTGCTAGTTGGCTAAATTTGGCTAGAAGAGTCGTCCTGATAAAATCCACCTTATCTTCTTTATATATATTCCAAGGCTTAATCCTCTTTACTCCTAAAGGAATCTTGGGTTGGAAAGGCGAACACAAAAATAAAATAAAAAATCAACTTAGTTAACTAGAGCACAGTTAAAAGTTCAAAAGAGGAAGGGGGTTTTGGTTTAAAGGAACCTGTTTACATATAATTAGCTTTAGGGGAAAACCTAGTTTGGAGACTATTAACAAAACCCTCTAAATGATAGTCCCAAGTTCCACAAAAGAAATATCTTCCTTTCCTTAGAGAGATCCTTCAACATTACATCAAGCCCACAAGATGGCTTCCACAAGTGCTAATATCCTCTTCACAAAGTCTTCCAACAAGATCACAAACGCAAGGTTGATCCTCTCATTATACCACAGAATAGATCAGATCTCGAATCAATATATATGCCATAGATCTCAAAGTAATAGATCAAATCTCGAACCAATATATATGCCACAAATCTCAGACTTCTGAAGATTAGTATTATGAGAAGATCTCAAAACTATGACTTCGTATCATTAGTATAATGAGTAGATCTATAATCACTAATTTTAGATCATAAATGTAATGAGTAGATCTTACAAATCTCAGACCACTTCACATAGAAGAGCATATAAGTAATGTGTATTTGAATTGCATCAAGGAGAGACAATTAACCTCACTATATAGCCATCATGTGATCTGAATGAAAGTTTCAAGACAAACTTTTACAAGAAACAAGGAAGCAAAATAAGACATTAAATAGGAACCTAAAAAGGAAGCCAAAGTGAATGCTAAAAACAATGCCATAAAAGGAGAAAAATAGGGCGTTACACATAGGAAGTTATACATGAAGCTACTTCTAGAGCTAAAGAAGAGATTAAACTGGGTGTTTGCGATATTTAGTGTCGATTGGTTGTGATCAGTGAAAGCGCCATCACAATAAATAACACCAATTTTTTCAAAAAGGTGGAGAAAAATACACTAAAACAGTTAGTGGAAGTAAAAAGGGGAGCTAAAGAGGAAGCTAATCATAGGGATTTGTTGTACTAATTATAGTCTTGAAGCTGGAAGGAATACGATAAGACCTTCCCATCAAATTGAAGGCTTGGAAAATAGTATGGTATTCCCAACATAGTTTCTATAGTCTACTTTAAAGAGCATACAAAAGAAGAGTTTTTGACCCATAGATGTTTTGAATTATGATAGAGGCTTTTGATAAAAATCTAGAAGATGGGAATCATACTATTCTTTGTCATTGGACATATATTCTCAAATCGGGACTTATTATAGGGGATCTTATATCGGGAAACCACAAGAGGAAGCTCGAGAAACAAAGTTACCCCCGACTCATTTGTGTGCAAAGCTTGAGATATAGACAAGAATGAATAAGAGGGTGCATGGGCTAGCAAAAACACCCATTTGCAAAAAACTTATCCCCCATGCAAATATGATGTAGATCATGGAAAAAAAAATGAATTTAAGAGTTTTACAGAGAAAATACCAGGACTATGAGCAATACCGACTGATAACTCGTCTACATATGTCCATGAAATAAAAACACCCAAGAAAACCAATGATAGAGCATTCCCCTGAGGACAGTAAGATCTGAAATACTTCGATTGTGTTCAGAAAATAGCCCTCTGACCATTCACGACTCCAAACAACAGTCGATTAGGATGTAATTGAACCCAATTACTCGACAGCAACGACGTATGAAAAATCTGAGAGCTGAAAAACCCTAAACTCTATCACTTGTCTTACTTCACCTCTAAATTCATAATCCAACCCCAAATCTCATCCACTAAATTAAGGTATTTATAATAATAATTAATTAAAGATTATTTATAATTATTATTATTGTTATTAGTATCATTAATCATTTATAACAATAATTAATTATTATAATTTCTATTAATCATTTAGTTTATTAACCAAAAAAAAAGATAGAATTAACTCATAATAATAATTAGTCATTACAATACCTATTAATTAATTAATTAATCAAATAATTATTCTAATTAAATAAAAGTGTATTAATCTAATGAAATTAGTTATATTATTTATAATAAAATAATGTAACAATTAGTATTTAATTATAATATCGATTAATTAATTAAATCCAATAAAATTACTTATATTATTATAATAAATAAAATAAAAATAAAAAGAATTAATTATCTTTATTAAATGAGTTTAATTATTATTATAATATTTATTAATCAATTAATTAAATTTAAGGTATAATAATGAATTAAAATTTAATAACAAAAAAATTAGTCACATTATAATAACATTAGAATAATAATCCCCGGATGCGGGTGTAATTACTGCGTGTTAAACACAATGCATGCGAAAGAGGCAGCTGTCCACACACTTGGACGGATCCAGCAGTTTACAGAATGTGAAATTAAGGCTCTGGTCACAGCATTTATGGTTCATTCGATTCGAGATCTTCAGACAAGTGATTTAATCATGGCGTGCTCTCTGATGTTTGCAGCGGACATCTGCAATCCGGTTTTCCTCTGCTCGTTATGCTTTCCGCACCCCTGCGCGGCTCAGGGTGTATGGAAGCCCCTCTGGTTTCTTAACCTGGTTCATTATGCCTGTGTCTAGTTTTTTGTCTCTCAAGCTCACTACAATTCTCGCTTCTAAAACTCTCAATTTTGTAAAAGGAATGAAGCTTGCTATCTGCAAAAGTCTTTTTGGCGATGGGTAGGCTACGGCCCCCTCAGAGGTTTAATCCTCTCTGTAAATATTTTTTATCTTTTTTAATAGAATAGTCTTTATCCGGAAGAAAAAAAAAAAAAAAAAAACATTAGAATAATAAGAAATCTATTAATAATTATTTAAAAAACTATTCATTAAAGGATCTTTTAATAATAATAAAAATATATAAAATACAATTTACTATAAAGATTATAATAAAACTTTAAAACATGATTAATAATTATTAAAAAAAAAATTAAGCCGACCTCATCTCCTTAAAATCAAATTATCTTTTTACTATTTAACCTCTCACTAAGCTCTTCTTCTATCATCACTCAGAAATTGTCCTGGTGATGGATCCTTGTTGGGATTTGAAACGTTGAAAAGTATGATTATTACTATGGATACTCTTAGATTCAACTGGAAAGAAATGAACCACAGATGCCTCAAATCCAAAAGAAGTTCATTCTTTATCAAAATGTATTTTTTCTTGAATCTTCCAAAAATGATAAAACTATTTAATGATAGCTTGATCATTCAGATATATTCACTCATTGTGAATACATATCATGAATTTGATAATGTGATTCCACACCTTAAAGGAGGGATCCCTATCTTGGATCAATCTTTGAACTTTCTTTTTGAAGCAACATCTCCACCTCATGAAGTTCCAACCCCTTATCAAATCAAGAAGATCCATTGGATGATGTGATTTTAGAGGATTGAAAGGTTCAACCGTGATGTAACGCCATCTTAAGTAGCAGGGTGACCTGCACCATCTCTAAAAGGTCCACCTAATTGGCTCATTAAAACACTTGAAAGGGTTTATCCTTGTGGAGAATTTTTAGAAAATAATTGTGTAAGGGATTTGTAATTCGTCCAATGTTTCAGGTGGACACTCAACCCATCATCAATGTTCATCCTGATAAAGTTGAAAAGGCAGGAACTAGAGGTTCCAGTAGAGCACATGGAGGTGACTTAGATTATTCATATTCAAGTGTTTTAAATGATATAGATGTTTCATATGATTGTGCATTGAATTTATCTACTAATATTGAACCAAATACCTTTAAAGACATTGCTTCTCATGATGAGTGGAAAGCATCAATGTAGGAGTATAATGCTTTCATCAAGAATGGGACATGGAAGTTGGTGGACCCTCCACTCAAAACCAAATTCATTAGCTACAAGTGAGTCTTCAAAAACAAGTGCAAATCGGATGACTCACGTGAAAACACAAAGCAAACCTTATAGCAAAAATATTTGCATAGAAAGAAGGCATTGATTATGAAGAGACGTTTTCCCCCATAGCAAAATGGATTACCATTCATACTCTATTTACCTTGGTAGCATAGAAGGGATGAAAATTTCATCAAATGGAAATGAAGATTGCTTTCTTAAATGGAGAGTTGAAAGAGAATGTCATCATGTCTCATTTGGAGGGTTATGTTGTGAAGGGAAAAACCATTATCTCATCAAATCCTTATATGGCCCGAAACAAGCACCACAAACCTTGTATAAAAAATTAACTAAGCATCTTCTAACATTGGAATTCAAGCACTTTAATCTTGATGATGCAACTTTGTTGTCAAGAAAGTTGGAAAACTATTGTGTACCTTGTAGTGTATGTAGATTATCTATTGATCACAAAGAACAACGGAAGCTATATTGCATCCATAAAGAAAGAGTTGAAGGCTTTGAGATGATATATTTGGAACACCTTTACTACTACTAAGACATTCAAGTGACTCAAAATCTAAAATACAAATTAATCTATAAAAGTACGTTGGAGAATTGTTGAACAAGTTTGACATGAATGAATGTAACCCTCTCCGCTCCAATGGAACAAAATTCGAAGCTACATCAAAAGAACAAGATGAATTTGAGGATGCAAACAAGTATAAACAACTTCTGGGACATATTATCTACCTTACCTGCACTAGGCAATATATTTCATTTGTTGTTCGGATTCCTTCTAGCCTTATGCAAAACCATGTGAACAACACTAGTCTGCTACAAAATGAACTCTAAAATACTTGAAGGGAACTCAAGACTTTGATCTCAAGTATTCTAATGTGGACGACTTTATCTAATTAGATATTTTGGTTTGGACTTTGATGAGGATAAGGAAAAGAGTGTTAACTTTAGGCTATCTCACAAGTCTTAGATCAATAGTTGTCTCTAAAATGTCATGCAAACATACAAATTCTACAACAAAAGCAGAATATGTGGCAGTTGTAGAAGCAACAATGGAGATTGTTTGGCTTAGGAAAATGTCTAATGATTTGCAAAAGAAACAAGTGAATTCTACTCCCCTTTTGGTTAACAAAACTTCGATAATCAATTTGAGCAAAATGCCAAATTCCATGATCGAACCAAGCACATCAACGCAAAATATCCTTTGATTCCATATCACATAGAGGCAAAGACTATTCATGGGACCAAGGCTACAAGAGATGCATTTCATGAATCCTCTCTTATAAATTTCATGTTTCTATTATTCACAATTACAATCCATCAAATACACAATTATACCATATAAGTGAAAATAAAGAAAAAGTGTGTGGCTTGCTAGTCTTTGAACTTGAATTCAAATGTACACCATATCATTAGAAGGCTCAAGCTTAAGCATATTATGGATTCTTCTTCAGATACGTGTACAGGTTGATAAGGATAAATTCCATAAGCTATAAATATCAAATTTCAATGAGAAAATGAAAATTCAAACCCAACAATAAATTACTTGCTTATGATAATAAATTAACCAAAACATATCTCTTTCACCTTTGGAAAGGTAAAGCATTCATTGTTTACTTTAAAATTCTGCATAAGCCAAAATTTCACTGGGATTCTAATACATTATGTTAATTTTGGAGTATGATTATCTTGACATGAAGATCTGATCCATTATTTCAAGGTTTTCACATTTTAGAAGGTAGAGCAAAATACAATTCCTAAACTAGGTCAAATTCCAAAGGAATGAATTTGGAGCCAAAGGAGTCAACGAGTGAATCACACTTTGTAAAATGAATGAACAAATCACACGACGAGAAAATTGCACCCTAAATATAGAATAATAAAACTTCCAAACAATGAACAATGGTAGGTTGCATTTCAAACAATGAAGGAATGTACGTCACATGCAAACAATGAAGGAATAATCCACATTCTAAATAGCAAGTGTAAATCGCACTACAAATAGTGAACGGGTAACTTGCAATGTGAATACCAAATGAGTAACCAATCAACCAAAATTTAGAGTGGATTAAGGGTAAATCATGTCCAAAAATCAAAGGAAAAAGAATAAATAGCATTCAACAAAAATGAAGCAAAAAGGGCAACTTGTATTTTATTATATTCAAGTTAAGCAAATGTGATGCCTTTAATGAGGAGAGTGTCGTGGATAAGGTTATAACTACTCAAGCTCAAGATCATGATAGGGTCACTAAGTTGCATTCAAAAATATGAAAACTAGCTAACAAAGGCAACTACGGTAATCTCACTTGAAATTGCAAAAAAGAAAACAACTCTTACACTAGGTTTCCCCACAATGTGATTTATTAATTTCCTAGGACAAGATCATGAAGGATCTAATCCTTGCAAATCCTATTGTGGGGAGACCAATGAAGGACCTCTTCTACCCTTAACTTCACATTAGGTTATGATATTAAGGTGCACCAAGCAATTCACCCAACCACAAGGTTCAAAGTAATCTCCACTAGTGTACATTCCTTAGCACTAGTTGCTAATAATTCTAGTTAATGCAAAAGACTCTCTAAATGGGAGGCAATGAACTATAACCTAGCAATAAAAGATAAGCTGAAGAAGCATTCTTTACATTAAATCATATTAGAATGGATGAAGCAATGAGCTTCCTGAAAGAAGAATGGGTTCTCATAAGCACATATGGATATGTTGTGCAGTCAACATATCCTTAGAAATTGTGAATAATAATACTACAAAGTTCACATACACAATTTCTAGCATGCTCTTGCATGTTATTATTAGCATATCAGTAAATAACGGTGTTATATTCTCAACTCTTCCCTCTTTCTCAACTTTCCATGATCATTTTCTCAACTACTCTTGTAAGGACATATTAGCAAATTGCAAGCCTAGGGAAAGATTAACCATATTACAAACCCTACACTGAAATATGAAGTTGAAAAATACTCGAACTCCTGACAAATGAAGCTCTTAATAAAGGTCAAAATGTAACCTATAAATAGGCAAAGGGGCAAACCTGCGGTGGAAGACCTATTTTCATTTTTTTATTTCATTTTAATACATTTCTCTTAATCTTCTCATACTTTAATACTTCACTTGATCTTAATAAATTTCCTAGTAAATAAATAATTGATACATAGATACACAATTTCTTTAATCTCTATACCAGATTCTCTGAAACATTCATTATATTAATTTCTTATTATCAAATTGTATGACATAAAAGTTTCAAAAATTAAAAAATAATATTAAGAGTAATAAATCAAGTATAGGAGGCTACTACTGTTTTAGTCTTGCATAAGCTGGCCAAAAATAATGGCTGAAATGCTTATAAATTTTTTTCTCTTATATAATAAAATTTGAAATTCGCTTTACTTTTTTACTTGGAGCAAAAAATTTCATCCAACAATATAAACATCATTGGAATTTAAATTAATTATATAAATGAAAAAACTACTATCATTCAAGGGAAATAAAGGATTTTCATTATATACCTCAAGAATGAGACTTTGGCGTGGTCCCCTGCCTTCAGTTGCAGATAGTGGCTTTGCAAATGCAGATGAGCCTTCTGCACACCTCTGTTTGATCCCTCCTGCATCAGCCGTGGAATTGCGGGTGGAGTATGTGTTACTCCACCTACTTTGACCTTTGTCAACCAGACCTCCTGAGAAGGTGGATCATCTTCTTGTAGCACTGATTTAATTTGAGGTTTAATTTCAGGATCCCTACTGTCAGAGGTTCTTCCATCAGTTGCTGTTTTGAATTGTCTTCAATTTGGGCATTTACTAACTGATTTTGATTGTCCCACATAAAATCTAGACCGTCCCTTTAATCTCGAACTTCCATTTGACAATATACCACGCTCAGAATGCATTCCCCCTGTTACATGACTAGGACATTGGAATCCAAAGATTCTCTCCAACACCTTGCCCCCATCATAATTACTCCAAACCCTAGAAATCCCACCTGCACCCACTTCAGAAACAACACCGGTTTGTGACTACTCAAGGCCTTTGCCCAGCTTTGCTGCTTTTCGTACTGCCCTGCACATCAACGCTTCTATCTTGACACCGATCCTGGCCCCTATGCCAAATCCCGGTCCAATCTCTAACGACTACCATGCATTAGAATAAGAATCATTTTCTCTCCTTCCCACTTTCATGGAACCCCATTGATAGATCCTCAAAGCCTCAACTTGCAACTCAAGGCAGGTGACGGCGCCAAAGGCTTATTCTTCAGGTATATTTTGTTCCCTACCCTCTTTTCCCTTCAATGTTAGTACTAAAATAATGAAAAACATTTTATATGGAATTGAACTGCATAACAAGCATTAATGCAAAAATTATTCGGTAACAGAAGAAATTCCATTTGCAAGATAATCAACTCCAGCCTACATCTTGATGCCTTAATCTCCAATATTTCTCGTATATTGATTTTTTAATCTCATACATAAAAATAATTCAATAGATACGATTGTGCCCAACTCAACTCCCCTTATACGTTTAAGATGATCCGTATTTATGCAACCTTGGAAATGATGATAACACAGAACACCTTCCTCTCACCCACCATCTTGAATGATTCAGGGACATATAATATCAAAATCATTAATGCCAAATACACCGAAACATATGCCAACTTTAGAAAAGTGACATCTGAACAAGTGCTGTGCATCTTTATGATTGAGACTCGAGAGTACAGACAAATCACACCAACGAAATTCTGAATTACTCATGTGTAAACAGGATGGATGGATGTTACACATTATGTATAGCAGGGTAGCATTGAAGACGCAATTGTCTATAATGCGACTTTTTGGAAGCCTTTCTGGTGGGGTTTTCCGGTCAAAATCAGGCAGCAATTTATTGGAATTGCAAGTTTGATTGGTAGTTTCTGCACAATCAAAGCGTCCCAAGGGTTTTCCAGGGTGCTGAATCCAAATATGCAGTTAAAAAACCATTTTAACTGCAAAAAAACAAGATTTAACCTCAATTTATTCCGCCGGATTCCGTCACCGGAATCTCCAAAAAGTCGCATAGAGGGAGATTAGTTCTGCACATAGTTGCACAAAGACCCCCCAAACGGTTCCAAGCCCCCGCGTCCCGTATGGAAGTGCCTAGGAAGCTTGGTTGGAAGTGGCGCTTCCGAATTCGGAAGCGCCGCTTCTGAATTTTTTGCCGCTTCCTGGAAATTCGGAAGCGTAGCGCTTCAAAGGAGGAAGCGTACGCTTCCCGTACACTTCCGGAAAAGCATTTAGAAGATCGTTTTTTTTTCAATTTTTTTATTTTATTTTAGGTGAGTTTGCTTGTTGGGGGTGGGTCCACCTTGGGTTAGAGTGACCAATGAAGGCAAAAAAAATATAAATATAGCAGATGCTCCTTCATTCTCCTTTATTTTTCATTTTCATCATTTTACTTAAATTTTTAACATTACCATGAAATGACTCAGGATGTTTGAGAGTGGTTCCAGCCTCATTGGACTTCATATGGAGAAAATAGAATTTCATATCCTATTCAAAATTCAGCAGACTTAACAGTTTTCAGGAATTCAGGATCAATGGGATTGTGGCATTTCATTAGATTATATCAAGTATGAAGGTATGCGATTAACATTTAATCAAGAGCACCAAGCCCTATATGTACCCTAGTGTTGGTGGTGTTAATTGTTGAACTCCTTTGTCACGCGGCACGCCCTTAGCAAAAAATTACCTTTCAATCAAGTCAAAATCATCGATCAAGCATGTTAAGCTTTTTCTACCATATTTTAAGTCTTGAATTAGGTAGTTTAATCAAAATTGGGCAATGTTGACTAATATCCCTAGACAATCGAGGTAGAGGCAAAGGCTAGACAAGAAGAGAAGAATCTAGATTCTAGATGGTTGATGCATCTAAATAGTTGATGCTCGAATAATTAATCATTAATGTACAATGGATGTTATATCTATCTTGATTTATGCAAAAATATGCATGTTTTCATGTCTTCTACAATTAATTTGGTATTTGGGATGTTTGTTTTGAGTATAAATGCAAAAAAATATAAATATATATATATATATAGCAGACGCTTCCGCAAATGCTTCGCTTTCTAGATTTTTGGAAAATAACGCTTCAGCGTACCTACTTCCAAAAAACGCTTCCGCTTCGCCCCAGCTTCATACGGTTCTGCGGTCTCTATATTTATATGTATTGTTACATGCTGGCCCAGAACATTCTCACGGCGTGGAGGGTACCTGCAACGACAATAAATGATGGGAAAAAAAAATCAGCTATACTTTGGAAGCACTTCAAAACAAAGTGAAATCCAAAGTTCAAAAACCAAATGATTACTGACAATTACAAATTATAGCTCAAGACAAATAATAACTCAAGATTAGTAACAGAACATAATGGCCAACACCATAAAAATTCTCATTAAATTAATATAAATCTAACCTGCATGGATTATTGAATATGCTTAGAAGCCCCATATTTTCAGAAAACGTAACAACTGTGCCAGAAGGTCAAATAACCCATCTCACACCGTTCGATGCAAGCAATATAGCACTAGCAGCCTTCTTCTGTACTCATAGAATGTGACTTAATACTAGATATAAAATATAAAAAAAAAAAAAAGCAAAACAACTACCCTCCAACGATTCAGCACTGTAAATCACCTGTGCCGTTGCATCTCTTTGTTTCTGTATCTTATCTCCTCGTTTCTTCTTTGAAGGGTCCTTACAGGAACATATCCAATATAAAATCCCGGAAAACCTATACAGTTATGCATACCTGAGCTGCTTTTTCTGCCTTTTCTAATTGCATCTTACGTCTCTGAGCTGCTTCTGTTTTCTTCGGCCGCTGTGCTACCTCCAATAATTTTTCCTCTTTTTTGTCAAGTAAAAGATTTAGTCAAACTGCAAGAGATGCCTTTATAACGTCTTCATGAACTCGTGTTTATGCTTATATGCATTATAACTTATGATAACTACATCAAAACAAGACAACAGCTAACTAAAAATTGTTTTGCTTGCACTGAAAAGTACATATATGACCATAAACATGGCAAGCTCAAAGGCAGAGCACCAGGGCCTACTTCTATGACTGGTATGAGGTAATCCTTCTGGAAATTCAATCAGATTTGCTCCTACTTCTGAACCAGCATCCTTGCATGACTGCATGGTCCTTTGCCGTGCAGTAAGAGTAACATCCTTGTTATCATCAGCGGTTGAATTTCCAACTCTTTTTCTTCTGCTCCTCTTCATCACTCCTTCAAGATCAACAAATGTCTTTTCCACATCTTCATCACCCAATGCAGCAGCTTCTTTAACATCATCATGATAAATATATCCTGAATCAGTTTGATATTTTGACTTTTTCCATCTTCTTTTATGTCACTATTCACAACGCTTTGAAGATCCAAGGGAAGGTAAGCCTACGGTGATGAATGACCATACCATGTTCATTAAGAAACGAGTTATGTGATTCTCCCGAGTTTGGCCTTCTCGACGAAAATATTCGCGGCTTCTTACGCCTTTCACGCCATTGAAATACAGTCGCTCGGCCGGCTCCATACCCACGTACTCTGCAACAAAATCACCAACAAACCTTAAAAACTCAACAATAAAATCCTTATTTATTAAGCAAATTCTGCAAACGCTCGGGAATCAGAATCCAAAACATACAGATATCAATCACAAAATTGCCCGAAGAGCCTTACAAATTCAATATCAAAATAAACCAAATGGCGAAACCCTCAAAGACTCTCAAACCCTTGAAACCTTAGACACCATTAATCAGCAAACGCCGAACCCGGTATAATTAATAGCATGATAAACATGTAGAGCGACGAAGAGAGAAAGCGAGGCACAGAGATTAGAAAGGGTAGGGAATTACCATGCATACCCTTTAGAAGGATTCGTTAGTAATTCTTGGTGAGAAGAAGCAATTATTGGATAATGAGGATTCGTTAGTAATTCTTGGTGAGAAGAAGCAGCACTGCGTAGGGGCCAAAAATGCCCCACGAAACCCTTACTACCAAGAAATATCAACGACAATTCTTCAACTTCTTGACCCATTAAAGCTAAATCAAATCCCGAAACGCCTCTAAAATGGCATCAAAGCGCTGACCTCAAGCCCTAATCCAGTTATTTCGCTCCCAGAGGAGCCAGGCTTCGAACCTTGGGTTTAATAGAATGGGTAAATCAGTAGGCAAATCCTGCTCTCTATTCTTCTCTCATTTTTCTTTTCTGCATTTTCGGTGCCGGCTTGTTTTGTTTCGAGTTTTTCTTCGAAGCCACAGCAGAGCTAATTGAATCTGTAAGATGCTTATCATTTCATTTTTCATTTTTTATTTCCTGCATTTTCGGTGCCCGCTCTCAGTTTCAAGTTTTTCTTCGAAGCCACAGCAGAACCAAATGAATCTGTACAGAGTCATTCTAAAAATCTTGAACGGTTGACAGCACAATATGCAGAAGTTGTATTTCTGCAAGATTTTCTCACTTGCCATGTTGGTGCAGCATAGCTCTTGTCAGGGAGACATTCCTTTATAGGTCTACAAGGATAACACGCGATGCTTTACTACTTCATGCCCATCTCAACCACAGTGATTCCCACAGGACGAGTCCACACGCACTGGTTTTCTGTTCGTAAGGCCGTCTTTCTATAGAAGGGCAACCACATGATCTGGAGGACAGTGAAGAAGAATCCCATGAATGTGGTGATGGGAGCTCAGAAGAGTTAGATTTTATAGTTGTAAACTCTAGTGTGATGACCATGTCAAGCAGAGGGCATATTTTTACTGAGCAGTTTGAAGGTAAAAATAAAAGTAAAAAAGAGACCAAGGTTATAATGACCGTGTCAAGTAAGGCATCCTGTCTCATAAAACTTAAAAAAGTATTAAAGATATAAAGAATTTTTTTTTATTAATTAAGTGGATAGGTATGTTTATTTTAAAATATTGTTTTGTGAAATTTAATTATTAGTGATTTTTAAATGAATGATAGAATGTTCCTGATTTAAAGTTTTATAATATTTTAAAATATTTTTGATAATATATATTTATTTCAATGGTTAAGAATTTTATTATATGTTTTTTTTAAATGTATATATGTTTAAACAAGCATAGCTCTATTTTTATTCTGGATCTACCAAACGCTGAGAGGGATCAAATCTTTTTTCACTCTATACTAGTTTACATATCATGATATTTGATCTCTCTAAGCTCTTAGTAGATTTAGAGTAAAGATAGATCTATGCTGGTTTAATTCCCCTCTTTAAATAGGCTACCTTCTATGTGAATACTATGGGTCAATACCATTGGTTCTCAATACCATGGGTCAATACCATGTGCCATCTTTATTTTTATTAGTATTAATATTAGAGTTAATAATAAAAAAATTTGCATGGTATTAATAATAATTTGGCCCATGGTATTTGGCCCATACCCTTAATCTAAATAAAACCTCATTTTTTAGTGTTCATAAATATAAAGTGAATTATGGAGTAAATATAAAAAAATGTTTTATTTATTTCCCATACTTCTGGTTTATTTATATTTTTATTAATTTACCATACCTCTTTTATAAATATGGTATTTGGCCCATGGTATTTAACCCATGGTATTAAAATGGTATTTGGCCCATAGGCTTCACCTAAATAAAACATCCTATTTTTTTAGTCTTCTTAAATATAAAGAGGTTTATGGACTAAATATAAAAAAAGGTTTTATTTATTTATCATACTTCTAGTTTAATTATATTTTTATTTATTAAAAAGAGGTTTTATTTATTTACCATACCTTTGGAGTAAGTATAAAAAGAGGTTTTATTTGTTGACCATATCTCAAGTTTATTTATATTTTTATTTATTTACCATACCTATTTTTTTAGTGTTCATAAACATCTTTATATTTTAAATTTATATTGTGTTTATACATAATAATAATTAGATTGATTTCTAAATAGAGCTTACATTAGATTAAAAATGTTAAATGTTAAACATTACATGTTAAATGTTTACATTTACGTTTAGGTTTACATGTTTATGTGAGGTCTACCCCATACTGGGCAGAGCGCCTTGCCCAATTACATATTAATTTTTTTTATTTGTATTTTACAATTCAAATTTAATGATTAGTGATTTTTAAATGAATGGCATAATGGTAGGGATTTAAAGTCCTATAATATTCTAAAATATTTTTGATAGTATATATTTATTTTCAAAGTAATTATTTATGTCTTTTTTTTCTTTTTTAATTGAATTTATTAATTAAAAAAAACATATGAATAAAAATAATATGAAATGGGTTATGGTTTTTGTGGCATGTTGTATTGATGAGTCATGGTATTGGCTCATGGTTTTATAACAAAGCTTATTTACATATTAAGAATATAAATGATAATGTGGGAGTGAATCTCCAAAGTTAAAAATTTTATTACATGTTTTTTTTAATATATACATGCTTAAATTACATATTAATTTTTTTTATTAGTAATAATAATAAGCAATTTAAATAAAGTTATAATTTTGTTAATTTTTGTAATTTGCAACTTGAAGTGTATAATTCATATAGTTGAGCTAGTTAATTGTTTTATTGGAATGATATATTATTAGTTTTCTTTTTTTAAATATTTTTTATTAAAATAATAAGTATTATACATTCATTTTTAGTATTAGAATAATAAGTAGTATAGATTCATCTTTAAAATTATTAAAGGTGAAAAATAGATTAAATACCTTGAATTTTTTTTGTAATTAGGTTGAGCCTAGGTTAGGGTCATCTTGCTTATTGGTTGGAAGATTCTTAACCATAGATATTCACTCCCACTTTACCATGGATAGTATCAATTTGTAAATAAGCTTTGTTACCATCCCATGGGCCAATACAATGGTTTATCAATACCACATGCCCAAAAACTATAGCTTCTTTCACAATCAAAATATTTTATAAATATTTTATTTTAAATTAATTATATAACATTTTTTTAATTAAATTTAAAAGCAAAAAGGTTATAATTACTTTTGAGATATATATCTCAATCCTCTATCCTCACTATACTAAAAATATTCCCACAAAATTTAATTAAGGTTTTAATAAAATTATAAATGAGAATACTTTATATAGAGATGTGAAATTTATATAATATAAATAATATTATTAAGGACCTACATAGATCCATCTTAACTAAGCTTCCAAGCGATGAAAGCAAGCAAGGTCACTAACAATGGATAACACATGATTCTTTTATGTTTTTCATTATTCTATTTTCTTAGACATGATTGATCCAAAATATATAGGTTTAATATTTGACAACCAATTAAGTTTTTTTTATTTAGATACTTTCTTGAATGATTAAATTTAAGAGGGGGGGAGAAGGGGGGAGATAGTGTTAGAGTTAGATGGTGGAAAGAGAGAGAGAGGGAAGAGAGAGATGGGGGTAGAGAGAGAGGTAGGTGGGAGAGAGAGGAAGGAAGAGAGTGAGGAGAGGGGAGAGAGAAGGAGAAAGGAAGGGAAAGAGAGATGGAGTTGGAGGGGGAGAGAGTGGGAGGAAAAGAACAAAGATATATAGAGATAGAGGTGGAGAGAGAGAGGGAGTGACAAGGGAGAGAAGGTGAAGAGAGAAAGAGAGGGAGACAAAGTGATGGAGGGGGCCGAGAAAAGGGGAGAGGGAGGGAGATAGTGACAGAGTTGGAGGGTAGAGAGAGAGAGAATGACGGGGGGGAGAGACAAATGGAGGTGGAAGAGGAAGGGAGAGAGAGGAAGGAAGATAGAGAGGACTTGAGAGGAGAAGGAAAGAAAGATGGAGTGGGAGGGGGGTAGAGAGGGAGGGAAGAAGAAAGACATAGAGAGAGAGAAAAGTGGAGAGAGAGAGAGAGGGAGTGACAAGGGAGAGATGGAGAAAGAATGAGGGAGAGAGGAGAGCGAGAGGGAAGATAGAGAGAAGCGGGGAGAGAGAGGGAGAGAATGTGAAAGAGAGAGAGAAGGGGAAGAGAGAGAGAGGGAAGGGGAGAGAGAGATATAGATATGGAGAGAGTGTGTGTATGTTTTGGGGGTGAGATAAAGAGACAAAAAAAAGAGATAGAGATATAGAGATATAGTTGGAGGGTGAAGAGGGGGAAAAGAGAGAGATAAGGAGGGAGGGAGGAAGAGAGATAGATATGGAGAGAGAGAGCATGTGTGTTTGGGGAGGTGAGATAAAGATATAAAGGAGAGATGGAGGGAGATATAGATATAGATGGTGGGGGCAAAAGACAGGGAAAAAGAGAGAGACATAGAGAGGGAGGGATAGGCGAAGAGAGAGAGAGATAGACACATAGATGAAGGGGGGGAGAGAGGGGATAAGAAAGAGTCACATAGATACAAATATAGATATTATATAGTATTATATAACTAGCCTAGATCCATCTTAACCCTAGATCTATCAAGCACCAAAAGGGATCTAATCTCTTGAGGTGCAAACCTTTCCTCAAGTTTTGCACTCAAAAAAGAGGTTTGCACCTCCAAAGATTGATCCCTCACGGTGCTTGATATATTCGGGGTTAAGATGCATATAGGGTGGTTTTAAGGTTTTAATTATCTTATAGATAAAGAGGATTAAAGTCTTGTCGGAAACAATTACTATTAGACTGAAAATAGCAAAAAAAAAAAAATCAAAATTAAAATACAATAAATTTAAAACAAGATTATGAGCTAATTATATTGATGGGGATGTCTATTTTGGATTAGGGGTTACACCATTTTATTTTAGTTATCAATAATTACTAGGGTAACCATATAAATTAAATGTTTGTGAAAAGTTGATAGGCATCAATCCACAATAAGCATTATCTCACATTGTCCAAATTAAAAATAAAAAAAAAAGTCATAATAATTAACTAAATTATAACTTTATTTTAAACTAGCGTATATCCATCTTAACTTTGGATCTAAGGAAAATTTTAAGAGCTAATATTGGCAAGTGGACTAATTTTCTATGCTTTTCAAAAAAGAAATTGTTAATTTTCATTCTTTTCTTAAAATTATTCGCCCAAATTTTAAAGCATAAAATTTTCATACATTGAAAATCGGAAAAATTTTAAGTCTGTATAAAATCATTAGAAATTTAAAAAAATATTGTCAAATATTTTATACTTTGCATATTAGGAACTAGCCAAGGTTTCTAAGTTTTAACATAAATTTCCATTATTAAAATTCTCCCTCTTTGTATCTATATGAAGAGCCCAAATAAATCATATATCTAGAAGTGCAAATGTTTCCTCAAGTTTTGCAATAAAAAAGACTTGCAATCTTAAGAGATTTGATCCCTCTGGGCTCTTGGTAGATCATGAATTAAGATAGATCCATTCTCGTTAATATTTTTAAATGTTATATATCAACTCCTTATTAAGACTAAAATAAATTACATATTTTTTTCACAATGAAAAGTAAAGATATGAGAAAATTTTAAATTTAAATTACTTTGTTTTCCTCTTTATGAAATTGATATAAAATTATGTTATTATATCACTGTAAATGACATATAGCATCGGGTTTTTTCATTAGTTTTTCCCATACAACCAAAAATTTTCATATTTGCAAGGTAAACTTTCAAGTTTTTGAGTTTTTATGGTTGATGGTGTAGGTCCGTCGACACATACATGCCCACTCCAAATTTTGAGAACGGACGTCAGCAACAACGAGCTCCATTAATGTATATATAAAATTGTTATAAATGTTGTAGTCTATCGTGTCATGCCGACAAACAATAGTCAACATAAATGTGATTCATCTTGGGCGACATCAAACATTAATGCAAAACCGAGTAAATGCAGTCAGTAACATCATTATCCGTGACATAAATATTAATCGTTTGTGATGTCCTCTGCAATGGGATCATAGGCGAATGTTATTTCCAACCCTATAGCATTATAAATGCGTGTTGACAAGCGAGGGAAATAACGCTCGTCCTCTCTCTCCACACTCCATTCATTTGTTCACGTGTTGTGGAGAGAGAGGGTGAGCGCTATTTCCCTCGCTTGTCAGCACGCATTTATAATGCTATGGGGTTGGAAATAGGAATCGCCTGGGATCATAATGATTTTTTGAGAGGTGGTGGCTGCAAGTGAAAAATACACAGTGAACTAGAAATTAAAGAGGCTTGAAACGTGTTTATTCCAATACATCTTGAGGACCATATCGGGGTTCATAACTAAAGAAGACATTTGAACCGTGACCTATCATGTTGTACCCATATTCTCACAAAGAATTTTAACTTTGCAAACCATTGGAAGAACTAGTCTCGTGCTCACAAAAGCCAAGTGAAACTCTTGACAACTAATGTATAAGTGGATTTAGTAAGTAGTTATAGGTGACCTATCATGTTGTACCCTTATTCTCACAAAGAATTTTAACTTTGCAAACCATTGGAAGAACTAGTCTCGTGTTCACAAAACCAAGTGAAACTATTGACAACTAATCTAGAAGTGGATTTAGTATGTAGGTATAGGTATGAAGAATTTATCTTTGTGTTTGACATGCAAATTTTAGACTTGTTCATGTTTGTTCCTCATTATGTAAGAGTTAATCCCTCTCATGGCTTTTAGTTTCATTTTTCTTTGAATTTATCTTCTCTACCATCTTATATGTATGATATTTAGTGCTCAGTGTATTTGAAAATGCATGTAAATCTTTTGTTGTTTTTCATTCTTCAGTGTATAAAGGCTCTCGCCTTAAGTCAGTATTGCTTCATGGTTCTAAGATTAGCCATCTCTACCTAGGGTCAGGCATATGGATGAGTAGCTCTCGAAACGAAAGAAGCATTATGCCTATCGTGCGTGTTAACCAGTGTGTCTTCAAGAAATGTGAAGTGGGTATGATAACCATCAACCATATTTCCCTATGTATTCACCCCCACGTCCCATTGATACAAAAACAATGCTTGACTCTCATGATAAATTGCTTGGTCAAATTAACATGTGATCTTAGTCAATACAAGTTATACTCTTTGCTTGGTCAAATTAACATATGATCTTAGTCAATACAAGTTATACTCTTCTTTTTGTTCCATTATGCTTATTGCATTATATCTCTCGACCACAACTGAAAGAGAAATATTGGACATGTCCCACATTATGCACCATTTTTTAGCTATGTTGGGGCTCTATGCGGTGACTTCTAGTCCAAAGTTTTCCATTTGTCACGGTTGTCTTCAAAGAAAACGCAAGTTTGCTTCATTGCTCTGGTTAGCCGGTGCCAGTGAATGAATGGGGATTTACCTTGCAAGGTTTGTTTGCGTGGAGCTATGCATTACTAATTTACCTTGCAAGGTTTGTTTGCGTGGAGCTATGCATTACTAATTTTAGTATTGTTATAGATTGAGTTTAAATTATCAAATATTTGGAGAGATATGGTGAAATTCAAAATTTAACTTGTTGCATGTTGCTCTCAATTTTGGAATTGCACACTATTGATTAGGATTTGTCAAATTCTTGACACCTATCCTTGGCCAAACAACCATACATGCTACATATTAAAATTATTGTTTACACTATTTTCCTAACATGTAGCAATTATGATTTTTGGAACATATTGTACAAACAAGCAAGTTTAAGTAAACCATTACCAACATGAGGTGAGATCTCAACTCAATATGGCCATGACAGTAAGAGACTTGGATAATATCAGTTGCAAAGTTAAATAAGGTTAACTAAATATATTTATGTTTAGTCATGATACATGTAATTTAATCTTTGAATTATTTTTTTGAAGAAGTCACTGAATTGATCTTAAAAAGCTTCACTATGCATAATATCTTATATGAGATATGCAATCACTCTTTTCTATTTTTAGTGTTTATATTGGTAATTTTTTATAGTTTTACTCTTCTTATAATGGAATGTTTTTCTTACTATGCATAGTATCTTGTATGAGATATACAATCACTCCTTTCTATTTTTAGTGTTTGTGTTGTTAATTGTTTATAATTTTACTCTTCTTATTATGGAATGTTTTTCTTAGTTAATATTTTGCAACTTTATTGTTATTCTTTGTTTATAGTATTATGAGATGTTTTTTTTTTATTTTTTGGTTAATTAAGTAAACATATCATTCCAACTAAACAAACTAAACGCTACATGCACAATATTCATTTATGTTAAAAACAGTGACATGCCACCACGTGGCTCTTGTTTAATATAGACATTGAATATTATATTAATGGCTAACACTAAAACATTTTGTTTGTATTAATATATTTTTGTTTTACACATATTATAAGATTAATAACATTATTTGTATATGTCATTTGTCAACTCCATATTTAATGAAAAAATTATATATCTCTCTCATACTAAAAAGTAAAGTATTTTGTTTTTTACTTTCAATTACTTTATATTTCTATAGAAAGTTAGATGTAAAATTAAGGTCAAAATTGAAATATTTTATTTATGGAGACATTGATTTTTTTTTTGTCATTACTATTTTCTAATTTGTTAATATAAGTATTATTTTATTAATTTTTAAATGTAACATTATTGGACACCATCTAGTTGTAAAACACCTCTCAACTCAATCAATTATTATTATTATTAATTACTAATAATTACTAGCAATTGAAGACATTAAAAGCATTTACTAAAGGTCGGCGATTGCGCGAGCTGCTATAGAGCACATCTGCGTGCTGTTACAGAGCACATCTACGTGCTGCTCTGCCGATATGGCCCCAGGAGGGGGCCCCAAGGCCGATCCACCTCTTCCGCCTGAGCTGATGGCATTCAGGAAACTCGTAGTTGCCTGCAACAAATGCCCAGCCAATGAACACCAGTAGAAATTCGTCAAAAGGTTGGAAACCATCCCCACGGTTGCCCTACCGACTGAAGAACCCTGTAGATTGGCTCTAAACCTAGCAGAACGAGGGCTCATAGGCCAGTTCACTGGGCTCTGGCCCTCTCCCAAAGTCGTGGATGCCTGGGTGCAAAGGAACTGGAGATCTCTGGTAAAAGAAGGAATCAAAAGTCATTTAGTCGGCAAGGGCTTCTTCGTGTTTGTCTTCGACTCGATAGAGGACAGGAATCTCATATTCAGAAATGGCCTGTATTTCATGGGCCCTCAGGGTCTGTACTTGAATCAATGGACCCCAGATTTTGACCCGACTCAGGATGTTCCCTCGGTTGTCCCTGTTTGGGTACACCTGCCTCACTTACCTCTACACTGCTGGAACCTAAAATCTTTAGAAACCATAGGCAATAAGCTCGAAAAATACATAGATCGTGCAGAAAGGAAGGACCAGTACTCTTGCACGAGAATTTGTGTAGAAGTCGACCTGGAGGAAGGCCTCCCTGAAGCTATAAAGCTCACGGTGGTTGATTGGTCTCACATTCAATTGCTAGATTATGAGAAACTCTCCTTCAAATGTAGGCATTTCCACAACTACGGACACTTTGCCAGGCATTGCAAAAAGAAAATAGAGGAAGAGGCTGAGAACTTGAAGGGAGAACAATGGATCCAGGTCCAAAAAACAACACCAGCTAAATAGAACAACAGAACCAAAGGGAAAGGAGGGCCCACTGGGAGCAGAGCACCTCCCTTGGTGCAAGGGGAGGGAAGCACAGGCCCTCCAAGAGCAGAGACCTCCAACAATCCCTTTGAAATTCTCAGCACACCAGAAGAACCCCTAGCCCCAGCAGCTGAAGAAGAGGTCGAACAACAGCCCATCACAATGGTAGAAGATAAAAGATCGGAGGAAACAGAATCTCTACAAGTTGGACCTCCAAAAGGTGCCTTTATTCCCCCATCCTATGCAGATATGACAAGCAAGAAGCTTACAAAGAACTATGGATCCTCGGAAGATGAGACAACTGAGAGGCCCTCGAAAAGATTTGGGAGGAAATCTCATAGGGAAACAAGGGAATAAGAGGCTGAGAGACAAAAAATGCAAGGTAGCCAACCCATGATTGAGATTTCCATCGACAGAAATACTAGAACCAGGCCTCCCAAGGGAGGGTCTGCTCCCCCCTCTGCCAGTAAATAATGCGATTAGTCTCTTGGAATTGCAGAGGCCTGGGGAATCCCTTAAAAGCTGAAGAAGTGAAGAACCTTTTGAAATTAGAATCCCCCGAGATCCTCATGCTCCAAGAGACTAAAATAGAAGGGGATTCCCTTCTCTATCTCAACAAAGCAAAATGGAAAACAAAAGATGGAAAAGCAGCAAGTGCAAGGGGTACATGTGGTGGGCTCGCCACTTTATGGGAGGAAGACAAATTCCAGCTTGAGAGCTCCTTCCAAACACAACACTAGATCTATATCGAACTTCATCACCTTGCAAGTAAGATCATTTTCACCCTCTTTAATCTCTATGTCCGAGTCCTCTATGCAGAAAATAAATACTGCTGGCAAACCCTGTCTGATTTTCTAGATGCTTACTCCCCCAAGAATATAATTCTAGCAAGAGACTACAATTTAATCTTTGAGCCAAAGGAAAAAAGAGGAGGAAACAACAGTAGAGACGATTTCCTTCCCTTCATGGAAGACCGGATTAATCAATGGGATCTACTGGATTTTAAGCCAAAAAAAGGCCTCTACACTTGGTCAAACAACAAAGTTGGGGCAGAACACATATCAGCCTGACTGGACATATTTTTACTTCAAAGCACTTTCCTCTCTGAAAAGAAGATTATGTCCACTAAAATTCCACCAAAGTTGACATCAGATCACAAACCCATTCTTTTGATGTTCGAAGAGGAGGAAAATATGGGGTTCATCCCCTTCCGGTTCAGTCCCCTCTGGGCTCAAAGGGATGGGTTTACATACACAGTCTTGAAGGCTTGGTCCATCCATGTTCTTGGATTGCCCAGCTATGTGTGGGAACAAAAGATAAAGGCCACCAAAACAGCCTTGAAAGAATGGATAAAAAATCCCTCAGTCTCCCCCACCAGTCTTAGAAAGCAGACCACCAAGCAACTATTTTATCTGCAACTGGATATGGAGTAGCATGACATTACCTATTCAGAAATTTAGAATGAGCAAAAAGCCCAACTCAACACTCTTTGATCCTTCAAAGTGGAGGAAGAATCCTTGAGGCTCAAATATCGTAATCTCTGGCTCCTGGTTGGAGACAAAAATATTGGCTTTTTCCATAAACAAATTCGAGCTCATCTTTCTATAAATCACATTGCTGAAATTACCTCCCTTGATGGGACTGCACTCAAAGGCACAACTCAGTTAAAAGAGGATGAAACCTCTCACTTCCAGTAGTTGTACAAAGAATAAGGTTTGGACGACAATGAGGAATCAACAGACTTCCTCTCTCACGTTCCAAGAATGGTAAATGAGGAGGATAACTCAAGACTCCTGGAGCCCTTCACCGAAGATAAAATCAGCAATGTCATCTGGAGGATGGAACCAGACAAAGCTCCAGGACCCTATGGTTTTTCCATACATTTCTATAGAATTTGTTGGGACATCATCAAGGCTGATTTAATCTGAATGATCAAAGGCTTCCTCCAAAAAGCCAAAGTGGGAGGAATCAAAAATTCCACTTTCCTAATGCTAATCCCAAAAGAAGCCAACCCGGTGGCTTTTGATCGATTTAGGCCTATTTTGTTGTGCAATGCATCCTAAAAAATTCTCTCCAAACTTCTTGCGAATAGAATCAAGCCTCTACTAGAAAAACTCATCTCTCCCAACCAAGGAGGGTTTGTTAAAGGCAGACATATCCTGGATAATGTGATCCTGGAGCAGGAAATCATTCATTACAGCCAACAACGTAAAGAGTAAGGAATGCTCATTAAGCTGGGTATGGCGAATGCCTTTGACCAAGTAAGGCACTCTTTCCTCCTCCAAGTTCTTTCTGCTTTTGGCTTCAGCTCTGATTTTATTAAATTGATTAAAACATATATTGGAGAGCCATGGATATCCCCTTTAGTAAATGGCAGGTCGGCCAATACTTCAAAGCTTCAAGGGGTATTAGGCAAGGCTGCCACTGACCCCCCTCATGTACATTCTGATGGAAGATTCCCTAAGCCGAAAGCTGACAGTAGAGAAGTTAAAAGGGACACTTCCAGGCATCAGGGCGGTGAGAGAATAGACCCAATCAACCATGCCTTGTTCGCTGATGACTCTCTGCACATGAGAGGTGCCTCCATTAAAATAGCAAGGGCTTTTGATGACGTTATTCAAAGCTTCTGCAGAGTTTCTGGAGCTCTTTTCAATACAAGGAAAAGTGTTGTGTATGGTTGGGAAATAGATCATCACATTGTCCATTGGATTGCTCAATCCCTGGGCTTCATGGGCTTCGCTTCTAGGGATAAACTCAAGTACTTAGGCCTGCCTTTAACTCTGGGAATCAGCAAGGCCCCTCACTGGCTGGAAATTATCAGAAAAATCAAGGCAAAAATGATTGCTTGAGGCAGCCAGTGGCTCACCACATCTGGGAAGCTTATCCTTATAAAATCTATCCTCTCCTCCCTTCCAATCTACCAGCCTTCATTTCTATTGGCTCCAAAAATGATCATCGAGCAGCTTTCTAAGCTGATTCAAAACTTCCTGTTGCAAGCAGGAAATGGGAATCAAAAAAAAATTCACCTGGTCAGCTGGGACATAGTGAAAAGACCAATATCAGAAGGTGGTCTTCAAGTCAGAGATCCCGGGTTGGCCAACCTGGCTTTGGGAGGAAAGATTCTTTGGAAAATATTCTCAAATCATCGACATCTGGTAAGCCAAGTTCTCATTAAAAAGTATATGCATGGGCTCTCAATAAACAATATGGAAGAAGGAGCCTCTTGCAAAGGAACCACTCTATGGAAGCTCTGCAGCCATGGTTGGGATTTCTTTAAAGACCACCTGTATAGAATTCCTAGAAACAGGAAAAGAATCGAGTTGTGGGAAGACAAGATCATGGGCCTCCAACCCCTCAAATTCGCCCTTGAATTTGAAGACCTGTGGGACTGGCTCATTCAACAAGGCATCCACAAGCTGGTAGATATATCTTCATGGGACTCTGATGGGAATTGGATTGGCTGGGCTCTCCACCGCCTCCCAGATAGGCTTCTTCCTCAACTTTGCCTCTTCCTTGCTGCAATCTTGGGAATGGCTCCTGTGCACCTCCGTTCAAAGGGCATTTGGGGTTGGGGGAAGATCAGTACTTACACAACATCACAGGCCTTTGTAGCACTCCAAGAACATCAACCACAGATCCACTCTTCGTCGCTATGGAAGCACGCCTGGGATCCCCTTGGCCTCCCAAAGATAAATTTCTTCTGTTGGGTTCTCATGCATAGAAGGGTCCTAACAGGAGATAACTTAGCGAAACGAGGAATTATTAGGCCCCATAGATGCTCCCTTGTTACGGGAATAAGTCCCCTAGGGCTTTGGGTCAGAACCCCAACAGAGCAAGAGTAATCTACAACAAGAAACATGCATACAACTCAGGCAACATGCTTAAATAAACAACCTATGTATGGATGAACATACCCGGATGTCCTTCGTTTGGGTAGTTCCAGCAGGGTTCAGACCCTCTGCAACTCCTGATGATCCCCGAATCTGCAAATCAACCAATCCAAGCATACATAGCAGCATATAGATAAAGCATTCTAATGAAATCAACTTTATATCATATAAGTAAGATGATTAGTTATACATCTAAATTACATTCATACATGAGTTACAACAACATATGATGCATAAACAAGGTCAATCTCAAGAACAAGACAACATTTCTTTTTATTGTAGAAAACTATAATAAACATGGAAAGAGTTCACTTGAGTCTCCTTCTTCTGGCTCCAAGTAGAATCGTCCTCCAGGTCCATCCAGTCCTAGTCTTCAATGGCCTCCTTCCATAACCAATAC
This sequence comes from Pinus tabuliformis, assembly GCA_031772625.1. Taxonomy (NCBI): domain Eukaryota; kingdom Viridiplantae; phylum Streptophyta; class Pinopsida; order Pinales; family Pinaceae; genus Pinus; species Pinus tabuliformis. The sequence goes on from CM062817.1 coordinate 305,026,727, forward strand.
CATGATATCTCAATCAAGTGGGAGAATATCAACATTCAAGGAAACAAAGGTTTCCTGAACTTGGGGAGAAGCACAGAGATACTTTAGACTTGATCAGGGGATAATCTCAGTATAGTAATTCTATCTCTTCTCTCCTCCCTAAGGCCTTCCCACAGAAGTCTTATTTATACTTCTCCCAATTAGTTTTTTAGTTGGGAAACAGTTGGGAATAGTTGGGCCACGGGCACTAGGAGGTAATCAACAGGTAAAACCCGTGAACTCCGCCCATAGTTAAGGAAATTTAATTTTTTAAAGTTTTTTAAGACATATACGCGGGTTGGGTACTGACTAACTCGCGTGTACATGCTTTTATCATAGGGAAAAGTAGCATACAGGGAGTAAAACACTATTTTTTAAATATTTGGACCAAGTCTGGAAGGAGGGGTTGCCCTAGGCCATAAACCAAGCATCACAAATACCAAGGGTGATATTTGGAGCTATAACAGATGCCCCCTAATATATGAGGTCAGAAGGGGTACATGATGGCTGAAATGTATTAAGTATATGGAAAGGAAACCTGTTGAAAATTGAGAAGGACTTCACCAGATTTCAGCCTACCAAGCCATCAAAAAGAAGATCAGAAAGAAACAGTTGTCTGAGGCGGGCATACCCATGCTCAGAGAAAGTAAAGCATGTCCGCATATCAAGTACAAGTGGATCCACTATGTATACAAGTATAAAAGACTGAAAGTACATAATGAATCATCTGATCGTGATCGAACAAGTACATGTCTGAACATCACATATATAAAAATATGATCAATGAAGCTGATCACTGATGTCAAAAACTGATCCCAATAGTACCAAATGAACATGATGGAATAAGATGATACTACATCACAACTCGAATGCCAGCATATAAGATGTCGTTGTGAAGGACTGCAACATATAATGTGGATGGTGTCAACTAGTAGCAACAGGAGCAATTGACAAGTGAACCAAAGAATGTTGATGCAACCCGAGGTCTTCACCGACTGCCATGGTACATCTCTACACAATGGGCATAAATGATCTGAAGTCGACCATGGGAGAAATCTTTTGATTACCGGTCATTGATGTATACCGTAAACAAACGTGAGACTACTCACCAATAATGATAATGAGAGTCAAGGTACCCAGTACAATCTAACAAGTGTGAATAAATGAGCTGAAGTTGAACACCTGGAAGAATCTATCAATCAGGAGACAATGATGGATTCCCACTGTCGATAGCGAAGGATCTGCCACTGATGACTACAAACCCCAAGGTACTACCAAATGGACTCTAGATCTTTGCCCGAGAGCAATGAGTTGTAGTCGATAGGAAAAGATCCACTAGAAGGAAGGCATTAAGACATCCTTCATCAATCTAGCACGAGTGTAACCCGTAGGCCAATAATGTGGAAGGAATTAGATGAAAAAAGATGTAGTAACCCAACCAAAGCACATTTCCGGCGTACACAAGATGTAGCTAGCACACAATAGAAACCCTCTGAACCAACCAATAATGAAAGCTAACAAAGAGGCGAGGAATCCACCAATAGGGTCAAATGGAAACCAAGGCACTGCATGAATCTCAATGTGTGATAATGAAAGCTAATGTCTAACACAAGGGAAACCACTCAGTCAAAGACCCATGATATTGATCGATGTTGAGCACAAGGTGACCTATCAATAATGAAAATAGGGCCAAGGTGCGGCTCTAGGCCTACCCTCAGAGTAATATGTTGTCGTCAATAAGGACAAGACCCACCAACAAGAATTCAATGGAGACCTTCTCAAACTGGCACGAGCAAAGGACCAATGTAATTGATGTGATGACAAACAAGACACTGACAACCAGGGATGGCTGACTGAAAAATAGATCAAGAGACACCGCAAAGAGGCCGACTCAGGCTTACTTCCCTTGAACAAAAGCATGACTCAATGATGACTATGTGGCAGCATATGATAACTCTGTATAAGTTCATCATGCAGGAGGCACGAGCGAACTCTCCATATGATTGGAAGAGATAACCAATTGGAAGAGAACTGACTCAATAACAAGGTTAAGGCGTACCTAAGTCAAATTAAATCCTACCCAAAATGGAGGAGAGACGTTCTTTTGAGTGCTTTGTTCAAGGGTGACACAACTGACTCTAACTGCCAACAATATATGGAAATGTTGTCCCGTTCCCGCTCTTTTTGGAATATATAATTTTTTTGTCTTTTTCTTTAAGCTGGAAAAAGAATAAAAGAATTCTATAGTACAGTGGAAAGAACAAGTGTCAGTGAAACAGATGATCTAGTTCCTAGGATGGGAACAATCCTATGCTCAATGCAGGGAGGCAAAATTGGTCAAGGACACTCAAAGGGATGTTCCTTCCATGGATCAAAGGGTGTGTCAAGTTGCAGAAGCTAAGTGATTACAAGTTTGAGTTTGCAAAAGACATGGTCAAATAAGTGGCTTAAACATGAGTCCAAGTGAAGCCGACTCAAGGCCAAAAGGTGCAAATAGTCAAAATGCAATGCAGCAGTACAACTTAACACAAAGGAGCCTCTAGGGTATAAAGCTAGAACGAAACGAAGAAGCAAAGAGAAATGAGTTTTCAATGCACAAGTCATGGCGGGACTAAAGAGGACTCTCGAGTCTACTAAATATAACAGCATGGGCAACAAATGTCAATGAGGTGCTAACTACGATGCCCATGTAAAGGATGCCTCTACCATCATGTCATGATTTAAAAAATCGGCGAGTGAAAATGGTTTACTAACCATAACACGATGGGATCGACCCTATGGCTAGTGTATTGACAAATGGAGGCTAGTATGCAAGATGCAACGAAAAAAAATGGTTTCCCTAACCTATATGCTAGTGACTAAATGATACCTACCATGATGGGTGAGCGGTCATGGAACCGATATGAAATCTCGAAGAAGCGTCCATAATACCCTGGAAAAATAACCTATTCCTGACAATCCAAGCTCACAAGTTAAAAGATTCATGAGACGAAAAAAATCAAGTTTTGAAAAAATTTGACATTTTCAAAATTATAAAATGACCTTTTGACTCACCATTTGTGACATTTGTGTTGAGAGCAAAAGCTGTGGAGAAAAAAGAGAAAACTTGCCCCCCAAAGAATTGGACTGTTCAAATTGGATCAAAATCATCAAGTAACCCCCAATTCAAGCTTGCATTACTTTATGATTGTTTTTATAAATTTTTATTAAGGTTTGACTGTAGGAATTTATGTTAAAAATTTCAATGCGGTGTATATGCAGGTTGGATGTTATCAACCCGCGTATACGAAGGCCCTACATGCGACTGTGTGTAAAAGGAACTCGTATATATGCGGTTTGAAATTTAAACACAAAAATCTAACAGTTGAAACTCAATTTTTTTTTAGGATGACAATCACATGGAGAGAGAGGGAGCATACAACAATTGATAATGAAGTTATGAATGATCAACATGCATTAGATGCATTGAGGGGATGTGGCTTGTTGAAATTTTTCAAAATTCCCAACATGAAAGCCAACACTCGTTTGCTTGAAATGCTAATCCACTATTGGAGTGTCGAAGATGATGCATTTATGATTGATCAAATGCCCTTGAGGATAGAGGTGGAGGATATTTACTTTATCACTAGTCTCTCTCGGAGAGAAGTTGTACATTCGACTGGCCAGACATGAGGTTGTCCTTCAGTGGAAGACTACGTACACATTTACTATCCTGGGCATCCAGAAAAAATTGGAAGTCATATTCCAATAAAACATGTGGAGAGCTTATCCCTGAGGATTCTACTGTTCACCATAGCCAGGATAAACAGATCAGCCTCATTGCACCAAGCTTCACAAGTATCCATGAGCTTGGTCGTGGAGTGCCTCACCACTGTTTTTAATTGGTGTACACCTCTTCTTACCAATATGAAGAGCCATTTGTCCTCCATTCAGAAATGGCAGACCAAAAATTTTAGATATGGGACCATTTTATGCTCCTTCTTCTTCGAGAAGGTGCCTGGACTACGTCCCAAGGTATCAATCTCTATCAGCAGCCCCCGAGATCCTCAGATGGGTAGGTGGGCCGATTTGATGAAACACCTTGGAGGCGGGGATGTGCTGAGGACTACCTTTGATGATGAATTCTTCTCTTGATGGGAAAAAAAAATCATTGTTGTGGACGACTATCAGTCATCTCCCTGGCAATGGTGCCAAATTGTTATCCTCCACAATATCCCAAGGTTGAGAAAGGAGATCGAAGGAGGTAATCTCAAACCACTTAGGGTTCAACAGCTAGCCCTACTAAACCAAAGAGGGATCTCTCTATGAGCTCACATCCAATGATGACTGGAGTGGGAAAAGATATTATGCTAGATATGTTTAGCTCTAGAGTTTTCAAGATTTTAGGGTTTTGTTGGATCAGGAGTGAAATTTAGGGAACTAGGTCAAAAGATCAAAGGTTTCAACTGCAAGGGATATAAAGGAGCAGGGTATGCATGCCTTTGTGATACATGGGCTTTTTTCAATGTAGTGTAGGGTGGAAAATAAAAGATCAAAATGAGCATGGCAGCATGAATTCATTTATCAGAAGACAAGTGACATAAACATGAAGTTCCTAACAAAACAGAGCTTAAAATTAAGAATTTTGTTTAAAACCTCTTAGGAAAATCACTGGAAAGCATAGGCATAGAAAGAAGATGGATTTATCATTCATATAAAACTATGACGGAGAGAAAAAATTATCACAAACTCACAACACAAGAATTTTTTAATAATAGTTGCAACTGGTCCTTCGATTTTCTTCAAAAATGAGAAGTACAAGTTCCAAGAGTTCTACTTACTAATGTCCAACCTGTTCTATGACTGAAAAATAGATACATATAGACTAAAAACCATCTTCCCCTCTCTCAGGGTTGAATCCTTCAGTTTAGGAACTAATTTCCTGAAGTGCTCAACAAAACCCTAATGTCTAGGGAGGTTAAAACAAATCCTCCTTTTAAACTTTGACTGAACTACTCCTCATAAATGAGGCCTAAATTTACATGAAAACAACCCTAGCACGCTTATTTACCTCTCATTACATCTTAATTACCTCAAATATTAGTAATTACATCATGAAAACTTGAAACTAGCTGATAAAACTGAGAATCATGAGTTTCAGGAAAAAAACGTAGCGAATTCAGGAAAAAGTGCAACGTGCCAGGAGAAAATGCAGTGAAATTGGTATAAGTGACTTTTGAAGGCCTTCCCGATGTCCAAATCTTGATCTGAAAAATGATGGATATAGATCTAGGTTTCTGCTACATGATAGAATCCTCAAGCACTTAAAAAGGCTGCTCCTAGCCCTCCAAAACTAAATTCTCCTAGAGGTACTCCAAAAACGCAGCAAGATTTTCAAAAAGAGGGAAGAGAGGTGATTTTTGAGTGGTTTTTGGATTTTTTCACCTACTAGAACTTGCTGAAAGTTTTCTCCCAGGGGCTAGAAGTTATGTGCAAGTGATAACAAATCCAAATATGCAAGCCAATTTTCATTTGGAGCTCCCCATCAAAAGCGCAATGTGGGGCACCCTACGTTTTTGACCTAGTGACTGTCTCAAAAATTGCCAAAAATTCACAATTTCCCAAAATTTCTTCAAAGTTCTTCAAAATTAGTCCAGATTTGCTCCATGAAGACCTGAGATGGTATGTTATGCTATGAGGGAAGCATCAGCAAGAAAATCCAACTTAACCTTCTCTTTTGCTTGATGAGGGTTTCCTTGAGTTTTTCCTTCAACTGCTTAATCTTGACTTTGGAGACTTTATTCCTTGTATAGTAATGAGTTGCCATGTGTCTTTGCAATTTTTTGTCTCCGTTGGCCCTCTTAAGGTGATTTTCCAAATGGAAATTTATTTTGTCAAGCCAAAACTCCCTATTTTGATTGATTTCAGTTGCAATTAGGTCAACTTAAGACATTTTCTCTTTTGGTGGGGATTGTTCTCTTTGTTGCTGAAGTGCCCTTTAGAGGCCTCTAGTCCTTGGCCTCTTCCTTGTCACCTTCTCTTGATGTTCATCTACATCATCTATGTCAACTACTGCTTTTCCCTTTACATCTTCTTTGGTAACATCAACCTTATTCATCCAAGAGTAGTTAATTTACCTTCAACTGCTTATTCTCCTAATCTAGGAATGAAATCATGAAATTGACCTTAGACAAGTTGTCCTTAAGCTCTTTGATCTCAGCATCTTTCTCCATGATGACCTGCTCTACTTTCTTATGCTCTTCATTAACCTTCAAGTCTACTATATCAGTGTCAAGATGGAATGGCTCCTGATCTTGCAAAGGTGCATCATGTTGTGATGGTGATCCCTGTTCTGCTGATGTAGGCTTAGCCCCTTCCACAATGTTTGGAGCAAACACAAGCCTCCTTCCTCTCTGATATGTTTGAGTCACCTCAGCCCTAATTATCCTCTTGACTAAAATTCTGCTAGATGAGGCAATCTCCATATGCTTGGATGGGGATGATGGTGTACTTTGGATAGTAAACTGACTAGCAGAAGACAAAAAGAAATTTGACTGAATGAATGTCTCCCAAGAGATGTTTATTTGTGAAAGCTGATGCAATACAATTTTTGATGAGGGCATGGTGAAAAATGTTGGTTTGATGATCACTTTGTCTATGTTGCATCTTCTTTGCCATTTTAGCCAAGCTCTTGTAGAGGTAGTATGATAGGTTAAGTGGTTTTACCCCTGTAAAATGCATGAGCAATCTGACATGATACTTGTACAATCTCGAAAATTTGCCCTCACATGTAAAATAATTCATAATGATCCTCATCAATGGAGAAAACTTATCAAGGATCTGTCCAAAAGGAAAAACTTTCTTAATGGTGTCTTTGTAGTGACCTTTGATGAAGGGTTTGTAATTTTGCACATCCAAGTCTAGGCTCTTAAACCACTTTTCTCCATTGTTTTGTATCCCTGTGGCTGCTGCTATGGATTCAGTTGAAATTGTGTAATATTCCTAATTAGCCATGGCTAATTGGAATATTTGATTTTGCTCAATTGCCTTCTATAGCTATTTATAAATAAAAAGGTGAGGAGAGGGGGACATACTCACTTCATGAATAAAGACACTCCCTAGTAGCACAACGTCGTAACTTAAAATGTGAGCCAAGGGGGGCTAAAGAACCACGTAGAGGAGGGGCCCACATAGACACTTGGAGTGACTGCACAGATGGTGAGAAACACGTGGCAAGAGGAAAGCTATGTTGGAGGAGGTGAGCCTTGGGATTGAGAGAGGCCAACGCTGTAAAGGAGAGAGGAGCCTCCTCATTTTGGCATTCGATTATGTGCATTTGAGCTAGTCACTTCGACTTAGAGTACGCTGGCTATTTAGCTAGTCTGCAGCACTGTTTAGTGCATTGAGTGTCTCCGTTCGGAGATCTCACCCTTACCCTCGGGGGACTTCAAGTGCCTACTCGAGCAAGGTAATTCCATTAGTATTTTTGCAGTAGTTTCATCAGCATTTTGGTAGGAGGATTGAGGATCTTAGATGACTGCGCAGTCTTGAGAGGGATGATGCAGTTCTTTCTAACAGGAGTTCTGGATTAGGGTTTTGCAGGGGGATTTGTGCTGGGAGGTTGAGCAGGGGATCAGCCCTTGCATATTGGAGGATTTTGGCTGAGTTTCAGGCAGAATTGTGGTGGGTTTATTTTAGTGGCAGCGCAAAGCCTTGAGGGATTGCGTGGGTCCTCAAGGGGGTGATTTTCAAGGGTCGGCCATTTCAGAAAAGCTTTCTGGGTTTTACTGGGTTTCTTGAGTAGAGTCCAATTCCATAGTTTCAGCATTTTCTGGGGAGGGGAACAACCCCAAATCCTCACTTGATTTCCAGCAGCAGCAGCAGCACGGCAGTTCTCCAGCAGCTTGGACGTAGTTCAGAGAGAGGCCATTCCTTTGCTATTCTGAGTGTATTTCTTCACTTGCCTTGTGCAAGTCGAGGTGCCATCTTTCTGATCATCTCCTATACTCATTCTATTACTCAGTATAATAAAATGGCTTAGCATTTCTCTTTGCATTTCTTAAGTATCTGCTTATGGTTATATTGTTATATGTTGCACCATTGTTATTTTTATCTCTTTGAGCTTCCCGGCTACTATACCGCTTGTGTGTTTTCTCCTATACTCTTAGATAGAGTTTGGAAAGGGCCACATAGCCTTTAGATCTCGTCCTCTTTTCAGAGGTGACATATCTGGTAAATGCCCTCCCAGTCCATCTCTGGTTGGAGTTTGCTTTTGTTTGAGGAATATTCCTGATAAGGGATATTACAGTGGTATCAGAGCATAGATCTGGCTCAGCCTGTGGAGCTAGAAATCTATGACACCGGGGGAAAAGCCCTACATCTGTTACAGAGGTAGGAGATACAGAGACGCTGGGCATAGGTTGGAGAACACATACGGAGAGGGAGACTATGTTTCGGTGGTGGATGCAGAATAGGAGGAGCCTATGGTAGACGCGAGACAAGAGGAGCCTATGGTGGACGCAGAGTAGGAGAATCCAATGGCAGACGATGACGGGAAGAGATTTGTGGACATGCTCCTTAAATCAGTACAGGATCTGTTGAGGCAGATTGAGGTGATGGGGCAGAGATTCACGACAGTAGAGGCTAGACAGCGTGAGAGCCCACGGGTTTTCCAAGTTGGTGAGGGATCGGGTGCATCCCCCCATTTGCCAGAGCAATGTGATAATACTCAGCAGGTGGCCTCACATGCCCCTACATGCTCTACCATGCCCACTTTCTTAGGAGCAGACACGGGGGCCGAAGCCCAGCAAGAGGCAAAGCCCAGTCATATGGGTGATTATTTTGCAGAATACCAGACCTATGGGCAGGAGTTCAGGGAGGCTCTCTCATTCAGAGACTTTGTTCAGCTCCAGCGGGATAGTAGACCCCGTGACCACCACAGAGGGTATCAGCATTATCATGATGGTGAAACCCACCGTGCAGCTAGTAGATTCCACTTGCCTATGTTCGATGTTCATCAAATAGTTCCGCAAAGTCTTGGGTGGAGAAGCTGAACATTTACTTCCAGCTTAACCAGATGTCAGAGACAGAGGCCATCAAGGTGGCAACATTACATTTGGATGGTGAGGCCCAGGATTGGTGGTTCCATGGGATGGTTACACTCGGGCATTCCATTGTGATGACGTATGCCGAGTTCACCAGGAGATTGATGGAGAGGTTTGATCGAAGGGATCCGGAACAACACTCTATTGCGCTGACGAGGCTCAAACAGACGGGGAGCCCAGAGACTTACATTGCGGACTTTTTGAGGGTTTCAGTGATGGTGCTAGATCTATCCACGGCACGGAGGATCTACATGTATGTTGAGGGGTTAGTAGAGCCACTTCGGGGTCTAGTCAAATCCGCTAGACCAACCACCCTTCAGGATGCTATTAGCAGGACCTGGGACTTACAAGATGTCTTACCCAGGACTCGGACACCTTACTCCTAGCGACATGCTTTTTAGCCTAAGGGGAAGGATGTGAGGATTCCACCTCCGAAGGGGAATACAGGACGAGTACAGATTGATGATGATGCCAGGAGGGAGTTGAAGAAGAAGCGGTTGTGCTTCACCTGTCAGGAGCCATGGGCACCGGGACATAGATGTGCTACTGGCAAAGCACATTTTATTGAGGTCTTCTCCAAGAGCAGCAGGGAAGAGGATGAGGGGGATGATGTGGAGGCAGGAGGTAGTCATGACACACAGGATCAGTTGCCACCTCCACCACCACCAGTGGGTGGTGTAGCTTTTGCACCTACCGGAGGGGCCCTTGCAGCATTGCGAGGAGTTCCCAAGTATTTGACGTTGCGCGTACGGGGGACAGTACGTGGCCAACGGTTATCAATTTTGGTTGACAGTGGGGCAACCCACAACTTCATTGATGCACAAATGGTTGAGCGGAGAGGTATACCGACAAAGAGCTTCGATGGATTTTCAGTTTTGGTCCCAGAAGATCAGACCATGGTGTGTGCTCGTTATTTTCCAGAGTTATCAGTGATGATGGGCACCTACACACTAACTGACCACTTCTTTGTGGTCAATATTCCAGACACCAACATAGTACTGGGTGTTCAGTGGCTCATCACTCTATGGAAGGTCACTACAGATTGGAAGGCCCTAGAGATGGAGTGGGATGATGAGAAGACAGGGAGGCCTGAGAAGATACAGGGACAGCACACATACCCGCCTCAGACTGTTTCAGCCCATTGGATGGAGGCAGTCTTCTGGAAGGGAGACATAGAGTGGGCAGTAGAGCTACGTGCATCAGAGACAGGGACTATAGGGCAGACAGTGCACCTGGAGATACAGTCCATCCTTGACCGGTATGCCATAGTATTTGGGGAGATTCCGTCGGGACAACCACCGGACCAGGGGTTTGAGCACACCATTGAGCTTGAGAAGGGCATACAGGTAGTGATTACTAACCCTTATAGGCATCCCAAGGCCTATTGAGATGAGATTGAGTGGGCCATTCAGGAGTTGTTGTCTCTTGGGCACATTCGGCCGAACATGAGTCCTTTTGCTTCTTCTGTGGTGTTGGTGAAGAAGAAGGATGGCACATTGAGGATGTGCATTGACTACAGGGCCCTGAACAAGAAGACCCTAAAGAACAGGCACCCCATACCCAGGATCGATGAGTTGATGGATGAGTTGAGAGGAGCCCAGTTCTTCTCAAAGATTGATTTGAGATATGGGTACCATCAGATTCGCGTGAGGGAATAGGATAGTCCCAAGACCGCCTTCAGGTGTCACTATGGGCACTTTGAGTTTTTGGTGATGACCTTTGGGCTAACCAACGCCCTAGCTACATTTCAGTGTTGCATGAATCACATCTTCTGCAGTCACTTAAGGAAGTTTGTGTTGTTGTTCTTTGATGATATCCTCATTTACAGCAGGACTTGGGAGGAGCATCTCCAGCACATTGAGACAATATTGCGCATCTTGGAGGAGCATCTCCAGCACATTGAGACAATATTGCGCATCTTGGAGGAGCAGCAGTTCTATGCCAAGCTCTCCAAATTTGAGTTCGGGTTGACGGAGATGTTATACTTGGGACACATCATAGGAGTGGATGGAGTGAGGGTCCATGAGGACGAGATCAGGGCCATCAGAGATTGACCGGAGTCGAGAAACGTGATGGAACTTCAAGGATTCATTGGCATTTGTACTTACTACCGGAAGTTCGTCAAGGGTTTCTCACAGCATACTGCACCCCTGATAGATTTGACGAGGAAGGGGGCATTCAGTTGGTCGGATACAGCGCAGCGAGCCTTCGACAGGCTCAAGGAGGTTATGAGCAGCTTCCCAGTGCTTGTGTTGCCAGATTTTATGCAGCCATTTGTTTTGGAGTGTGATGCGTTGGGAAAGGGGATCGGCGTAGTGTTGATGTAGGAAGGTCACCCTATAGCCTTTGAGATCTAAAAGCTCCTTCCGCACTAGAGGTTGTATTCTATATACGACAAGGAGATGCTGGCCATCATGCATGCATTGGCTAAGTACCAGCAGTATTTGGTGGGTAACAGGATCAGGGTGAGGACTAACCACAACAGCCTCAAGTTCTTTTTGGAGCAGAAGCAGCTACATGAGAGGCAGCAGAAATGGATCAGCAAGATCCAAGCATATGACTTTGACATTGAGTATGTCAAGGGTAAGAACAACGTGGTAGCAGATGCCCTTTCACGTAGGCCAGCCACGTTGTCTCTTATGAGATTGGACGCAGAATGGAGGGCTTGACTCTTAGTAGAGTACTCCAAGGACAGATTTGCATGTGAGGTTCTGGATGGGTAGGTGGTGGAAGACAAATATAGGGTGGTCGATGAGATCATCTACTACAGGGACCAGATCTTTTTGACTGAGGGATCTTAGCTCAAGAAGAAGATACTTCAGGCATCACATGATTCACCATTAGCAGGCCATTAGGGGTTTACCAAAACCTACAGGGCCATTAGAGAGAGGTTCTCATGGAAGGGCCTCAAGGAGGATGTACTCCAGCATGTCCGGGAGTGCGACGTTTGCCAGAGGAACAAGGGGGAGATGAGCCATCCCGTAGGTTTATTGCAGCCTCTTCCCATTCCGGAGGGGAAATGGGAGAGTATTTCGATGGACTTCATCACAGGGTTGCCCATGGTGCAGGGCAAGTATTGTATCTTTGTCGTCATTGATCAACTGACAAAATACACACATTTTTTCACCATATCCGCACACTACACAGCAGCACAGGTGGCTGAGCTGTTCTTCAGAGAGGTATTCAGGCTACATGGTCTTCCTAAGACCATCATCAGTGACAGGGACAGTCGTTTCATGGGTGGATTTTCGCAGGAGCTTTTCTGGTTAGTGGGGACAGAGTTGACACCGAGTACCAGTTATCACCCACAGACGGACGAGTAGACAGAGATAGTTAACAAGTGGCTGGAGGGCTACTTGCGTAACTATGTCAGTGGGCAATAGCGAGCATGGCTGAAGTGGTTGCATCTGGGGGATTATTGCTACAACACTACACATCACATGTCCATCGGTATGTCACCATTCTATGCTTTGTATGGATATCATCCTTTATCTTTTTCTGACGTGATGCTTGGTGCTAGCAAGGCTCCAAGAGCCAAGATTTGGATCCAAGAGAGTTAGGATATTCTCCGAGCTCTCAAGGATAATATGGCTACAGTGCAGAACCATCAGAAGCTGTATGCTGACAGGGGTCAGGTGGAGAGACAATTTTAGGTAGGGGACCTGGTCTACCTACGATTATAGCCATACCGACAGTCGTCACTGAAGCAGAAGGGGGCTGAGAAACTCAAGCCTCACTTTTATGGGCCATACAGGGTGATATGCAGGATTGGACAGGTTGCATATGAGTTGGAGTTTCCCCAAGGCAGTAAGATTCATAACATTTTTCATGAATCATTCCTGAAGAAGGCATTGGGGTAGCATGTGACAGTGACAGATGAGTTACAACCCATGAATGATGAGGGGCATTTGGTGTTGCAGCCAGAGGCTATTATTGATACCAAGGAGAGGCGGCTACGGAGCAGGACAGTCTGGGAATTCTTGGTGAGGTGGAAGAATTTACCGGATGAGGATGCCACTTGGGAGAGTGAGAAGATCTTACAGCATCCATCACTTTAATTGTTTGAGGACAAGCAACATTTTGCCGGGGGAGACTGTAATATTCCTAATTAGCCATGGCTAATTGGAATATTCGATTTCGCTCAATTTTGCCTTCTATAGCTATTTATAAATAGAAAGGTGAGGAGAGGGGGACATGCTCACTTCATGAATAAAGAGATTCCCTAGTAGAACAACGTTGTAACTTAAAAGGTGAGCCAAGGGGGGCCAAATAACCACGTAGAGGAGGGGCCCACGTAGACACTTGGAGTGACTGCGCAGATGGTGAGAAACACGTGGCAAGAGGAAAGATACGTTGGAGGAGGTGAGCCTTGGGATTGAGAGAGGCCAACGCTATAAGGGAGAGAGGAGCCTCCTCATTTTGGCATTCAATTATGTGCATTTGAGCTAGTCACTTCGACTTAGAGCACGCTGGCTATTTAGCTAGTCTACAGCATTATTTAGTGCATTGAGTGTCTCCGTTCGGAGATCTCACCCTTAGCCCCGAGGGACTTTGAGTGCTTTCTCGGGCAAGGTAATTCCATCAGTATTTTTGTAGTAGTTTCATTAGCATTGTGGTAGGAGGATTGAGCATCTTAGATGACTGTGCAGTCTTGAGAGGGATGACGCAGTTCTTTCTAGCAGGAGTTCTGGATTGGGGTTTTGCAGGGGGATTTGTGTTGGGAGGTTGAGTAGGGAATCAACCCTTGCATATTGGAGGATTTTGGTTGAGTTTCAGGCATAATTGTGGTGGGTTTATTCCAGTGGCAGCGCAGAGCCTTGAGGGATTGTGTGGGTCCTCAAGGGGGCGATTTTCGGGGGTCGGCCATTTCAAAAAATCTTTCTGGGTTTTTCTAGGTTTCTTGAGTAGAGTCTGATTTCATAGTTTCAGCATTTTCTATAGAGGGGAACAGCCCCAAATCCTCACTTGATTTCCAGCAGCAGCAGCAGCACGACAGTTCTCCAGCAGCTTGGACGCAGTTCAGAGAGAGGCCATTCCTTTGCTATTCTTAGTGTATTTCTTCACCTGTCTTATGCAAGTTGAGGTGCCATCTTTCTGATCACCTCCTGTACTCATTATATTACTCAGTATAATAAAATGGCTTAGCATTTCTCTCTGCATTTCTTGAGTATTCCTAATAAGGGATATTACAAATTGTGAAGCTAACCCCTGCAACAGTGACCTTATCTCTCCTAAGGTTAGTGGAAAACAAGCTAGTCAACTTGACATGATACTTGACTTGTTGAACTTGCTCACAGAACCCTAAACACCCTACATTCTGAAAGCATTGTTTGGAAAGTGAGGAGGACATCAACTCGTGGGTGTTGAGTGGTTAATACCTCGATGCTTGACCTCCCTTGTTATAAGATTCCGTTTCTTCCTCCATGTTGCTAGTTTACAAGAGAAAACCCTAGTGGGAAAAATAAGGGAAGTGAGTGAGGGGATATGATGAAAGGTTTAGGGAAGGGAAATGAGGGTAGGAAAATTTAGGGAAGTAGGTAAGGGTGTTAAGGAACTTTGGGAAGTAGAAAGGGATGAAATGAGTGTAGGATTTAGCCTAGGGAATTTTTATACAGTCCTAGCTATGAAAACTACCAAAAACGCAATGTGGGGGCAAATGGAGGATATACACCATAAAAAATAATAAAATAAAAATAAAAATAAAAATACAAAGAAGAAGAAGAAGAAGAAGAGTAAATAAAGCTAATAGGAGGTATCAAGGGACCTTAACTTACTTGTAGACCGCTGATGAAGAATTCAATTTCCTTTGAAAACCCTTGAAAACAATTTTATGGCTTTTGGAGTGAAAACACAACGTGGCTGCTGAAAACGTAGCGTAGCTGCTGAAAATGCAGCGTAGCTGCTTGGAATCACCTTTTGGAGTATCCTTTGGCCCTGAAAATGATGAGGAAGTGCTCACTGGTGAGTGAGAGCTCTTTGTTAATGAAATGAGTGAGAGAAACGAATTGTGATGGTCTTTTATAGCTTGTGGACGTCAATTTCTTCATAGTGGTGGGGTGGCCCACCATATATTTTTCACTTTTTCTTTGAAAACTATGTAGCTTTGGAACATTCAATGCAGCTTTGGAACATTAGAACTTATTACATCATATTTGAAATAAATTACACTTTGAAACAAAATCTTTTTGAGCAAATTCCCTATTACTACTCCTTCATTTGCCAGATTTATGAGTGTAATGACAGATTTTGATGACTTTGACCCTAATGACTTAATGGTGACACTTAGCTGAATGAGGACTATGATGATATGAATGAGATGATGATGATGACCTTTCAGTGATGGCACGTCCAACTAAGTGATGGCAATGGCCGAAACATGAAAATTTTTTAAAGGAGCAATAATAGACCTAGACACACTAGCTAGTGACCAAATATTTATTTTGAAAGCCTAATGAAATGCCAAAAATTTGACTCGAGACCCTAAAAAAAACCTTGTAAGAGCATATTTGATCACTGGTGACTAGCAGGACTAACAGACACTAATAGGTATCATATTCTCAACTCCTCTCTCTTTCACATTTGCATTTATTTTCATGATATCTTCATGCATCTTACTTTTAGTATTCCCCAATGGGCTCTCACATAGCATCCTCCAATAATCTCTTGCATGGCAGAAATGGCACTTAAGTTAGAGAAAATATCATACTCTCTACACCTTTACCTCCTTTAATTTCTACATTTACTTCTTTATTTACTATCATAGATTAGGCATTGTCTTTTGTTTTCATAGTCTGGTTGTTATTTGCTTGCATGGTTCTTAGATATTGCTTTCTCCTTCCCACCCTTTACACATTCTTCATGTTCTCCGTTAATGCATATCACCTTTCTTTATTTGTAGTTTTGTTTGACGTGGTTATTCCTAAGTGTAACATATGTGTAGTTTTTCTTTATGTTAATATAAGGGCATCATAGTCTCCATGATTGTTTTAAAATTAAACATTACATAATGGTAGATTCCATACTTATGTTGTGGCATTATCCCATGCTACCTTTTCTAGTGGGCATGTCCCCTTTCATGCACCATTGCTTTTGTATTATTATTATTATTATTTTTTCTCCTTTTTTTTCCTTGCCTTTGAACCTACTTCATATGAACTCACTTCCTTTCCATTCTATGAATGATAACTCATACCATCATGGAACTATGTAGTGTATGGATTATACACAACATATTGACCATACACATAGCTTACAACACACAAACCCCATAAGTCACCTCGAGGAGGTGGGCTTGTAAGTTTTTCTTTCTTTTACTCACTTCAAACTCTACTTCTAAGGCCTTCATTGTCTTCTTCTCTTCAAGATCTTCTCAACAAGGTAAATATTATCCCATTCTAAGCCCAAGACACTAAGATATGGTCCTTAGAAGCTTTCTATACTAGTGTCATATCAACATGTCCTTAAATCTGACACATTGTAGATGATGTGGAAACTAGTGGAAAGTGTCACCTTAAGGTTGTGCCTCATTGACACTAGGACAACCTAATCCTACCATGTCATCCCTTACCTTCCTCATGAATTACTTTTTTTTATTATTTCGATAGGCGGGTCTATTTTGGAATAGGGCTTCCAAAAAATTTTAATTTAATTAACAATAATTCTTAGGTGGATGGTAGAGGTTTAACCTCCATGGAATATTATAGAATATTATTAGTAGTATACACAAATTAAAGGATAATATTTATCTCCAAAGTAGTTATGCCATTTTTTCCCTTTTAATTGAATTGATTAATTAAAAAATGTAATATGAACAAGTGCCATATGAAGCAAGTTATTATTTTTTGGTCATGTGGTAATAAGAAACCCATGGTATTGTAACAATTCCTAATTACAGATTAAGAATTTCCATTGTAAAGTGGGGATAAATCTAATGGTTAAGAATCTTGTTTTATATTTTTAAATGTATATATGTTTAATTTTTTTCCCAATGGTATATATGTTTAACTTATATATTAATTATTTTTATAATTAATAATAATAACAATAAGTTAAAATAAAGTCATAATTTAGTTAGTTTTTCTGATTTTTTTAATTTTAGCAACCTGAGATGTATCATGAAGTAAGTGTTTTGATGTTTGTTATGGATTGATGTCTATCATCATTTATCAGTCATTTAATTTATATGGTTGTGCTAGTTTATTTACTTGGAAGGCTCCTTAGTACCTTTCTTCATGTAACATCATTATTTTATTAACTAGTCCAACAATATAAATTAAATGGCTGGTAAATGAGCATCAATCCATAAGAAGCATCAAAACACTTCACAATCCATCTCATGTTGCTTAAAAAACAAAAAACTAAATTTGTGTAGCCATATAAATTAAATGGTGAGTAGATGCCAATAGGCATCAAAATACTTATTTCATGATACATTATTATTATTATTATAGAAGTTAAACATACTTACATTTAAAAGGTAGGCTTTGTCATGATACCATGGGCATAGACATGTCTTTCCGCTAATTATAACTTTATTTCTAATTATTGTTCTTATTAATAACATGGAACAAGATTCTTATCCATGGAGATTTTTTTTTTTTAACAGAAACGGTTGAATTTTGTTAATAAGAAGAGGTTGGGCAAGCCAAACAACCTCGAGAATAGACAAGTGTGAGAATTCAAGTGCAAAAGAGGTCACCTATCCTTGCTTGGCTATGGTCCTCTTTTCTTTGAAGCTTTGGTACATTCCTGGGTTAAGTTAAAACCCACATACACTAAGATCTACGGGCCAAAATACCAACTCGTAAAATTAAAATGATTTTGATTAAAATTTGTCTTATCCCCCATACCCGGCCCCACTACAGAGTTAACCCTCGCCGATCTTGACACGTGACAGCCGTCAGATCTTCTCCTGCCTAGATCCGACGCATATCGCATCCAATTCTTTCTGAACCTTAATTCTTCAGGAGCGCGCGATATGGGTGGTTTTATATTTCCACGCATCGGCCCCTAAGAGGAATCGCATCCGATTCAAAATTATTGCGAAGCAGCCAAGAGCGGTGCGAACAAACCTGCCTACCACTCTTGGTGAAATATCTCCCCTTATTTTTCAAATCGCGATGGCCGTTGGATCAACTCCGCTCGGATCCGATGCTTATCACATCCCTCGCAAACCGAGATTTAACCAGGACCCATCTCCGTGCCCAGCCCCACTGCAAGGATAAGACCCCGCGATGAAAAGCACACGATAACCATCAGATCTTACCCTGCTCAGAACCGACGCTTATCATGTCAATTTGTTTTCTGACCTTTATCACCTCAGGGGCACGTGAAATGGGTGGTTTTGTCCTACCACGTGTCGAGCCTGAGTCGAATTGGTGATACGAGAAAAACTGCCCAGCAGTCAGAAGCGGTGTGATGAAAACTGCTTACCACTCCCCACATCTTTAACCCCCCATATTTCCCAGCACACTATGATTGTCAGATCTTCCCCCACCTTGAGACTTCGCATCTTGTCCATCAAAATCATCCTTTGAGTGTAATCCATTCGGAACCCTGCTTTTACTCCTATCTCAGCTTACCCATGAGGAAAGTCGAATGCCTGTGAACCCGCCTATTAGGGTCCAACACTAATCCCCTTATTTATTTAATAGGGTCGAGTCATAGTTATAGTTAAGTAAAGAGTCAATAAAGCCCATATTAATAATTGTAAGTGGTTGACCCGCATTTAAAGAAGGGACCACAGTTAGTTGCAAATAGGCCATGGTATTAGATAGATGGTATTAATAAGAACCATGGTACTGACCCATGGTATTGCATGTATGAATCTTATATAAAGGATAGAAACTCCCCTTGAGGGGTGTCGTGTCTTATTTTGTAATTGAGCCTAGCTCTATTGGAGGTTGCCCCCTCAAAGAGGCAAGTGAACATTGCTTTCCTTTCTGAATAATAAAATACATGCTATTATTTCTTATTGTTCTGTGTTCTGGGTATATTTCTTCGCATATTTGGTATTCTGGCATTTTCTCGTAGGTCAAGAGCATAACAAGTGGTATCAGAGCACTTTCCAGGGCCGGTGGGATCTCCATTTTTAGCAGAATTTTTTTTGGCTAGAGATGTGTTCCGGCGTCTTTAAACCATGGGATCTGTCGTTGAGCGCAGAAACCTGTGGATTTGGGGAGGCATGCACGTAGAAAATACAAGAGGTGGTCACGCTTGTTAGACTCCCTTGTAACCCCTGTGGGTACCCCTTCGAGTAGTAGCGCATTAGACATAACCACGCACGGAGTGTCTTCCAAGTACCCTCTGGGTATATCGGAAGCCTCCTAGGCTCTTGAAACCTCGCCATAGATAAACCATCGGCCGTCTTGCTGCTATAGGACACCGAGAACATCACTCGGGGAGATTACTCGTGCGTATGATAGGGTAGTCGGGTTGTACGGCTAAGGGTACGGTTGATCCTCCTTGGTTAGTGCCCTAAAAGATTGGGCCGAGTACTACTATCGGACCCTTATGTATATTGTGATTTGTAGCACCTGACACTCCTTGAGACCCTAGTTCCCTTGTCTCTCTCTTGATCAAGCATCATCATAGCTCGATCAGATCTAGCAGGTTGGGTTCGGACGCCGCAGCAATAATCAGTTCCGCTACTTAGATCTATCAGATCTGCCATTCAGATCCAGCAGTTGGGTTCAGTAGCAGTCACAATAGTTAGATCCGCCATTCAGATCTAGCATCAAGGGTTCGATCACTGCCACATTTCTCCTCTCTGTAGTTGAGGGCTTTGCAGACAAATTTGAATATTTGTGTGGCTCTTATACCTGGGCAGGATTCTCGCAGGACATTGGGCAGAAGCAACTTTTCAAGGAATCAGCTAGTGCAGTATTCCTAAGCGCAGAGCAAAACTCCTCTCGAAGTAAAAATAAAAATAAAAAATTGAGACACTCCTGGGACGCTTATAGGAGACTTAGCCCATAAGAATCAAGTCGACGAGCTAAGCAAGGTGGTACCATTCACTTGTCAGCGTCAAAAAATCGGGTGGTCCCAAATTTTTTCTCACAATAACGACAAGTGCACCGGATCGGTGCATGGTACAAACCAGAGCTCAAGCTATGGCCAATGAGAAGATAGACTCCCTTGAACATAGGTTGGAGGAATTAATGAAGTAACAGGCAACTCTCACAAAGGGCAAGCCAGGCAAATAATCGGAGGCATATGATTTTAATGAAAACATTGAGGGCGAGTCTAGCCATTCTCTTCACTTCTATGGAAACCACCAACAGTCCCAGCTGCGACCACCCAAGCTGGACATGTATAAATTTGATGGCTCTCATCCGGCCACGTGGCTAGAACAAATGGAGCAATATTTCACATTGAATCACATCAGAGATGATGTGACTAGGCTAAGTGTGGGTAGCATGTACTTGGACCACAAAATATGGCAATGGTGCCAGTGGCATCAATGTTTCTATGGAAGGCCCGTGACTTGGTAGATATGCGCAAAATCCATTTCGGATCACTTTGACCATGAATCTAACTTTTTGGGTCATCTTACTAAGCTCCGACAGATAGGAATAGTGCAAGAATATATTACAGCCTTTAAATCCTTAGCCTTCCGCATAGGAGGTCTACAAGATGAGTTCTACTTGGAATGTTTTGTCAGTGGTCTCAAGGACACCATACAAGCCCATGTCCAACTGCAACACCCAATCTCATGGCTGGATGCTTGCAAAATAGCTCGTGAAGTAGAACGCACGTTATTGACCCAGTCGACTCGTCCAAATTTCATAGCCAAGGGTCGCCCCACCCAGGCTCCAAGCACTACCCAAACACTTAAGGTTCAAAAGGTGTCACCAGCGGAAATGGTGGAAATAAGAAAGCAAGGATTGTGTTACTACTGTGATGAGAAATACTCCCCGGGGCATAAATGCAAGGAACCCAAATTCTTTCAAATTGATGCTATTGATCACAGTTCATCGAAGGAAGCTCCACCATTTGAGGAACCAAAGGAGGAAGATGAGGACAACCAGCCGGAAAATGCGCTCCCAGCTACACCTGAAGAACCATTTATCTTGCTTCATGCTTTGGCAAGGATTTCTTCTCCCCAAACTCTCAAAATCAGAGGTTTTATTAAGCATCGCCCTGTAGTAGTCTTGATTGATAATGGTAGTACACATAACTTTATACATCAAAGAATCACTGAAGCGGTGCATTGTTTTGTCAGATTAGTCTCTAATTTCTAGGTCCAAATTGTTGATGGGGGGACAATGAAATGTGAAGGCCGTTGTGAAAATGTCAAACTTCAAATGGGGGATTATCACCTAAAGACCCACATGTTTGCCATACACATGGGTGGGTGTGACATTGTCTTGGGTGTTGAATGGCTCTGCACACTCGGCCCAATCACAATGGATTTCTAGGAGTTATATATGAGCTTTAAGCAGAATAACCACACACATACCCTCTGCAGACTCCAGGCGGGTGCTCCCTCTATCATCAGCTAGCATAGGATGGAAAAATTGTTAAAAAATGGCCACCATGGAGTTATAGCTTAGTTTAATGCCATCCAGACCTTCGAACCCACTTCTCTTCATATTCATCCTGAGATGCAACAGATCTTAAACAACCATCTGCCGGTCTTTGACAAGCCTCATGAGCTTCCACTTTCGAGAGGGGAACATGATCATAGCATTACTTTGGTCCCAAGGGCACAACCACCAAATGTGCGCCCATATAGATATCCATTTGCCCAAAAGAATGAAATTGAAAAAATCATCAAGGAACCCCTGGAAGCATGCATCATCCATCCTAGCATTAGTCCTTACTCATCGCCTGTGGTCATCGTGCTCAAGAAAGATGGGGAGTGGCGTATGTGTCCAGACTTTAGGGCCCTCAACAAGCTGATGATCAAAGATAAATTTCCCATCCCGGTTGTCGATGATTTGCTAGATGAACTAAATGGGGCTCAATTCTTTACTAAGCTCAACCTTGGCTCGGGCTATCACCAAATTCGCATGAAAGAAGTAGACATTCCAAAGACTTCTTTCCGAACTCATGAAGGCCATTATGAATTCCTGGTCATGCCATTTGGTCTTTGTAATGCCCCATCCACTTTTCAGAACCTCATGAACCACCTACTCAAACCATATCTCAGAAAATTTGTCCTTGTTTTCTTTGATGACATCCTCATCTACAGCCGCACCTGGGCAACACATCTTCAGCATGTAGATCTGCTCTTGCAACTGCTCCGGAAGCATAAATTATTTGTCAAGATGTCCAAGTGCTCTTTTGGCAAGGAAGAAGTTGAGTATTTGGGCTACATTATGGGGTGTGAAGGTGTCAGGGTGGACCCCAAAAAGATCCAGGCAATTCAGGAGTGGCCTCAACCAAAGACCTTGAAGAGCTAGAGAGGCTTTTTGGGTCTCACCGACTACTATCGCAAATTTGTCTGCAATTATGGTCGCATTGCTCGACCCTTCACTCACCTTCTCAAGAAAAATTCATTTATCTGCAATGATGAAGCGCAACAGGTATTTATAGCTCTCAAACATGCCATGTGTTCCACTCCCATATTAGCACTACCCGACTTCACCAAATCTTTTGTGATTGAATGTGATGCTTCAAGTACGGGTATTGGGGTGGTCTTAATGCAGGAAGGTCGACCCTTAGCCTTCACTAGCCAACAGCTAAGTGGGAAAAATTTGGGATAATCTACCTATGAGAAGGAGATGATGGCCATCTTACATGCAGTGGATACCTAGCGACCATGCTTATTGGGGCGGCGTTTCCAAATCCGCACAGACCATCAAAGCCTTAAATATTTTTTAGAGAAACACCTATCATCACCACAACAAAATAAATGGCTCGCCAAAATGTTGGGATATGATTATGAGATAATTTACAAGAAAGGGTAGGAAAATGTCATAGCAGATGCTTTATCATGCCAAATTGAGGAGGAAAGCACCCTGATCGCAATCTCCCTTCCCATTCCAGAATGGATTGAAGAGGCTCGTAAGGAATGGTTTTCACATCCTTTGCTCTCCAAACTCATTAATAAATTGCAGGCGGATCCAAATTCCACAGTGGGCTACTCTTGGTAGGATGAGATTCTTCATTACAAGGATAGAGTAGTGATATCATCAACATCCACCCTCAAAAGTCGCATTTTGGTGGAGTTGCACTCATCTCCCACTGCATGCCATTCAGGCTTTCAGAAGACTTATGCTCACACTCAATGTTCATTCTTTTGGACAGGCATGAAAAAGGACATTCTTACTTTTGTAGCTGAGTGTGACATGTGTCAGTGCCACAAAGGAGAAACAGTCAAATCCCTAGGCACATTACAGCCATTGCCCATCCCAGCCTCAATCTGGACGAAGGTTTCTATGGACTTCATTACGGGTCTTCCGAAGTCAGGCAACAAGTCAATCATCATGGTGGTTGTGGACAGACTTTCTAAGTATGCTCATTTTTGCGCCCTACCCCACCCTTTTACACCAGCTTTGGTGGCTCAATCTTTCATGGACCAAATTTTCAAATTGCATAGCATGCCCACTTCCATTGTGTCTGATCGTGACCTGATCTTCACCAGTAACTTTTGGTAGGAACTCTTCAAGCTACAAGGTACCCAACTACAACTCGGTAATTCCTATCATCCCTAAACTGATGGTCAAACTGAAGCAGTCAACAAATGTCTGGAGACCTACCTTAGGTGTTTCACTTCAGAAAAGCAACATCTATGGGTACAATGGTTACCTCTAGCCGAATGGTGGTATAACACTAACTATCATGACACCACCAAAATGAATCCATATGAAGCAGTTTATGGTCAACTCCCTCCTTCACCTACTTATTATATCCAGGGATGCTCGAAGGTATAAGTAGTGGATCAACTCCTACAAAACCGCACAACCATGCTAGCCCACCACAGAGAGAATCTCCATCAAGCTCAAAACCACATAAAGCAATAGGTAGATCAACATCGTTCAGAACGCAAATTTCAAGAAGGGGATCAGGTATTCTTGATGCTGCAACCATATAAGCAAACATCCCTCAAAGACAAGGGTTGTCAAAAATTATCTCCAAAATTCTACAAACCGTATCAGGTACTTCAGTGCATCAGAGAAGTAGCCTACAAGCTAGCTTTGCCACCCAGTGCAAAAATCCATCCTGTCTTCCATGTCTCATGCCTCAAGAAAGTGGTTGGGAACCATTGCCAAATTCAAACCAGTCTATCGGAATTGGACGAAGAAGGCTCAATCTGGCTCCAACCTGAACAAGTTCTTGACATGCGAGAATGGCACCTACGTGGCCGCACGATCAAGGAAGTCCTCGTCAAGTGGAAAGACTCCTCTCCAAAATATGCGACCTGGGAACTAGCCACTATCCTTCAGCAGTTTCCGCAGCTTCAACCTTGAGGACAAGGCTATTTTTATGGCGGAGGGCATGTTAGGGTCCAACCCTAATCCCCTTATTTATGTAATAGGGTCGAGTCATAGTTATAGTTAAGTAAAGAGTCAATAAATCCCATACTAATAATTTTAAGTGGTTGACTCGCATTTAAAAAAGGGACCACAGTTAGTTGCAAATGGGCCATGGTATTAGATAGATCAACATCGTTCAGAACGCAAATTTAAAGAAGGGGATCAGGTATTCCTGATGCTGCAACCATATAAGCAAACATCCCTCAAAGACAAGGGCTGTCAAAAATTATCTCCAAAATTCTACGGACCATATCAGGTACTTCAGCGCATCAGAGAAGTAGCCTACAAGCTAGCTTTGCCACCCAGTGCAAAAATCCATCCTGTCTTCCATGTCTCATGCCTCAAGAAAGTGGTTGGGAACCATTTCCAAATTCAAACCAGTCTACCGGAATTGGACGAAGAAGGCTCAATCTGGCTCCAACCTGAACAGGTTATTGACATGCGAGAACAGCACCTGCGCGGCCGCACGATCAAGGAAGTCCTCGTCAAGTGGAAAGACTCCTCTCCAAAATATGCGACCTGGGAACCAGCCACTATCCTTCAGCAGTTTCCGCAGCTTCAACCTTGAGGACAAGGTTATTTTTATGGCGGAGGGCATGTTAGGGTCCAACCCTAATCCCCTTATTTATGTAATAGGGTCGAGTCATAGTTATAGTTAAGTAAAGAGTCAATAAATCCCATACTAATAATTGTAAGTGGTTGACCGCATTTAAAGAAGGGACCACAGTTAGTTGCAAATGGGCCATGGTATTAGATAGATGGTATTAATAAGAACCATGGTACTGACCCATGGTATTGCATATATGAATCCTATATAAAGGATAGAAGCTCCCCTCGAGGGGTGTCGTGTCTTATTTTGTAATTGAGCCCAGCTCTTTTGGAGGTTGCCCCCTCGAAGAGCCAAGTGAACATTGCTTTCCTTTTTGAATAATAAAATACATGTTGTTATTTCTTATTATTCTGTGTTCTGCGTATATTTCTTCACATATTTGTTATTCTGGCATTTTCTCGCAGGTCAAGAGCATAACACCGCCTTTGTTCTACGGGTTCTGCCTTTGGACGACTCTCCTTGCCTGTTAAGGGATTGGGTGCATTTCCGCGTCCTCATCATTGTTCACCAGCATACCTTGGGCTAGAAGACAACCTTTGTTGGCCATTATGTCGGCTTCCTTGTTCTGAGCTCGCAAGACATGATAGAATGAGCAGGATGTGAAGTTTTGAATCAACTTTCTTATTCTTTCTAGGGTCTTGTTTAGAGTAGGGTTGTTGAGTTGATTGCTCTTATTAAGGGTTTTAATCAGGATTTCATAGTCCCCGAAGTTTTGAAGGTTTTCCCCGATGTTCCTTTGAGCCAGCTGACAAGATTTTAGCAGACCTAGGATCTCCGCCTGGTTGTTGGTGCTCTGACCTAGACCCCAACTGTAGTTGTCCTATTTTTGTCCATCTATGGAGTAAATTATTCCTCCTGCCCCTGAAATCTCCAGGTTTCCTTTAGAGGCTCCATCGAAGAAAATCGTGACTTTTCCTTGATTTTTCCACCAATTTTGAAATTCCACCTCAGAGATCCGGAGATGCCACTCTGGATTATGGCTAGTCAAGGAGATATTCTTCTTGATGCTTGCCCGTCTCAGGGATTCACCTAGCCAGCTGAGCTCTTTAGGGAGAAGGTAGTTGTATGAATTATAAGGTATATTTTAAAGAGTTTCCAGCAACAAGGCTTTGGCCTTGGCAGTGACTGTGTTGGTGGATTGAAGTCTATTGTTGAAGATGGCTTCATTCCTAGCCAACCAGATTCCCCAGCAGATATATTTTGGGATTGCATTCCAAATTTTAGTCCAAGTTGATTTGTTGTTCAAAGGGTGTGGATAGCGATCTTTCCAAGTTGCGAAAAGATTAACCACTAAAGATTGCTGAGGGAAATGGATGTTGAGCCCCATGGTAGATTGCAACCAGACCTCTTGAGTAAAGGTGTAGTCTATGAATAGGTGATCGATCATTTCGTGATCCTTGTAGCAAAGGGGGCATTTGTGTGGACCAATGATTCCTCTTTTCTCTAGGATTTCCCTGGTGAGGGTCCTTCTATGCATGAGAGTCCAGCAGAACAAGTTGATTTTTGGGAGTCCAAATGGGTCCCAAACATGCTGCCAAAGCTTTGTAGTATGGATCTGAGGTTGTTGTTCTTGGTGGGCTGCAAAACCCGGCCTGGATGAGTAAGAACCGAACTTCCCCTAGCCCCACTTATCCCTCGAATGCAAGTGAATAGGAGCCAGACCAGTGATTTTATCCAGTAATTGATGGAGTTGAGGGAGCATCCAATCAAGGGGACGATGCAGGTCCCAGTTACTCCAGTTCCCTTTTGAATCCCATGTGAAAATGTTAGCAAGTTTGTGGATACCTTTTTGGATGAGCCAGTTACACAAGTCTGCAATATCTGGAGCAAGCTTTAGGGGATGGAGACCCATGATCTTGTCCTCCCACAGTCTTATTCTTTTCCCATTTCTTGAAATTATGTAGAGATGTTCTTTAAAGAATTTCCAGCCTTGGGTGCACAACTTCTACAACGTGGTTCCTTTGTGAGAAACTCCTTCATCCATATTCTTTATTGAGATCCTGTGTAGATATTTTTAATTAGAACTTGACTTATAGTGTGTTTTTGGTTTGAGAAGATTTTCCAAAGGATCTTCCCTCCCATTGCCAGATTGGCCAACATAGGATCTCTTACCTGAAGTCCACCTTCAAGTATTAGCCTTTTCACTATGTCCCAGCTTACTATATGGAATTTTTTTTGGTTCCCCTTACCTCCTTTCCATAGGAAATTTCGGATCAGCTTTGCTAACTGTTCGGTGATCATTTTTGGAGCTAAAAGGAAAGAGGCTTGGTAGATAGGGAGGGAAGAGAGTACTGCCTTGCCCAAAGTGAGCTATCGGGCTGAGGTAAGCCGCTGACCTCCCCAAGCAGTCGTTTTTTCCTTGATTTTGCTGATCTAGTGAGGAGCCTTAGTAGTGCCCAAGGTTAAAGGCAGGCCAAGATACTTGAATTTTTCCCAAGAAACATATCCGATGAAGCCTAGGGCTTGGGAAATCCTGAGAATAGATTATTGGTCTGCTGCCCAGCCGTACACTACAATTTTCTGTTATTGACCATAGCTCTAGTCTGCAGAAGCTTTGGATTACTCTACTGAAGGCTCTTGCTATTTTAATACAGGCTTCTCCCAAAAGGATAGAGTCGTCTGCAAACAAGGCATGGCTGATTGGTGAAGTTCTGAGTGTCGCCCTGATGCTAGGAAGTGTCCTGTTGAGCTTCTCATCAGAGAGCTTTCGGCTTAGAGAGTCTGCCATCAGAATGTACAAGAAGGGGGACAGAGGGCATCCTTTCCTGATTCCCCTTGAAGCTTTGAAGTAGTTTTCAGGTCTACCATTTACTAAAGGGGCTATCCATGGTTCTCCAATGCATGCTTTAATCAAATTAACAAATTCAGGGCTGAAACCAAATGCATAAAGAACTTAGAGAAGGAAGGAATGTCTTACTCTATCGAATGCATTTGCCATGTCCAGTTTGATGAGCATACCTTGCTCTTTGTGCTGGTGGCTGGAATGGATGATTTCCTGCACCAGTATCACATTGTCCAAGATATGCCTTCCTTTGACAAACCCTCCTTGATTGGGGAAGATGAGTTTTTCCAGCAGAGGTTTTATTCTATTAGCAAGTAGCTTGGTGAGAATTTTGTAGGATGTGTTGCAAAGCGAGATTGGTCTGAGTCTGTCGTATGTCTCCGGGTTGGCTTCTTTGGGAATTAGGGTTAGGAAGGTGGAGTTTTTGCTTCCTCCCACTTTGGCTTTTCGGAGGAATCCTTTAATCATTCAGTACAAATCAGCCTTGATGATGTCCCAACAAAGTCTATAGAAGTGTATTGAGAATCCATTTGGTCCAGGGGCTTTGTCTGGTTCCATCTTCCATATGACATTGCTGATTTCTTCTTCAGTGAATGGCTTTAGGAGAGATGCATTGTCCTCCTCGTTAACCATCCTTGGAACGTGCTTGAGGAAGTCATGTGCTTCCTCATTATCCTCCACGCCTTCTTCTTTGAACAACAGTTGAAAGTGAGAGGTTGCTGCCTCTTTAATCAGTGTTGTGCCTTTAAGTACAGTCCCATTTGGCGAGGTGATTTCAGCAACGTGGTTTCTAGAGAGGTGGGTATGAATTTTCTTGTGGAAGAAGGTTGTATTCTTGTCTCCAAGACATAAGCCAGAGGTTGCATGACTTGAGCCTCAAATATTCTTCCTCTTCTATAAATGTCTGGAGGGTGCTAATTTGGTGTTCTTGCTCCCTGTGAATCTCTACTCTAGTTATGTCTTGAGTCTCCAGGCCCATTTGGAGATCCGGCAGTTGCTTTGTGCTTTGTTTTCTTTGGGTAGTGGGAGAGACTGTGGGCTTTTTTATCCAATGCTTCAGGGCAGTTTTGGTGGCTTTTATCTTTTGCTCCCAAACATAGCTGGGTGATCCTTGAACGTGAATAGACCAAGCCTTATTCACTGTGTCCAGAAACCCTTCCCTGTTTGCCCATAGTGGGATGAACCGGAAGGGGATTGGTCCCAGGTTTTCTTCTTCTTCCATCAGTAGGAGGATGGGTTTATGGTCTGAGTGCCACTTTGGCAGAATTTTTGTGGAAATGATCATCTTCTCAGAGAGGAAGGAACTCTGAGGGAGGAATATGTCCAGCCTGGCTAAGATATGCTCCTCCCTTATTCTGCTATTTGTCCAGGTGTATAGCCCTTTTTTTAGCTTGAAGTCCATTAAATCCCATTGTTGAATCAGGTTTTCCACTAAGGGGAGGAAGCGGTCCTTGTTGTTGGTTTCTCCTTTTTTTTCCTTTGGGTTAAGAATTAGATTGAAGTCTTCAGCAATAATTATATTATTGAGGGAGTAAGCTTCCAAAAAATCAGTCAGGATTTGCCAACATTTTCCATTTTCTACATAGAGTACAAGAACAAAGAGATTAAAGAGAGCAATTTTTATCTTACTTGGTAGGTGTCAGAGTTCGGTGTAAATCCAGTGTTGCGCCTGAAAGGAGCTTTAAAGTTGGAATTTGTCAACCTGCTAGAGAGTGGCCAACCCGCTGCATGTACCTTTAGCACTTACCTCTTTTCTAGCTTTTGTTTTCCATTTTGCTTTACTAAGTTCCAGAAAGGCTTCTCCTTCTATTTTAGTCTCTTGGAGCATGATAATCTCGGGAATTTCTGACTTTAATAGGCTCTTGACTTCTTCAGCTTTTGATGGGTTCCCCAGTCCTCTGTAGTTCCAAGAGACTAATCGCATTGTTTACTGGTAGGGGTTGGGGCAGCTCCTCCCTTGGGAGGCCTAGTTCTAGTATTTTTTCTGATAGACATCTCTATAGTGGCCTGACTGCCTTGCATTTTTAGTCTCTCTGCTTCTTCTTCTCTGGCCTCTCGATGAGATTTCCTCCCCACTCTTTTCAAGGGCCTCTCAAATGTTTCATCTTCCGAGGATCCCGATGTCTCAAGGGTCTTCTTTCTTGTCATATCTGCATAGGAAGGGGAACTAGAGGCACCTTTTTGGGTTTGGACTGATTCCTCTTGCCTTTTGCTTTCTTCCATGTTGTTTGCCTGCTGTTCATTCTCTTTATCTGCTGGATCTTGGTGTTCTTCTGGTGTGCTGAGAATATCAAAGGGGTTGGTTGATATGTCTGCTATTGGAGGGATTGAACTTCCTTCTGCTTGGGGTTCTGGAGGATCAACCCTCCCAGTGGAGGCGGCTTTCCCTTTATTCCTGTTGCTCTGCTTGGTTGGTCTTGATTTCTGGACCTGAGTCCATTGGTCTCCCTTCTCTTTCTCAACTACATCCTCTGATTTCTTTTTACAATGCTTGGCAAAGTGCCCGTAGCCATGGCAGTGTCTACATTTAAATGGTAGTTGCTCATAATCTAGCACTTGTATGTGTGACCAATCAACCACCGTGGGTTTAGTGGCTTCAGGGAGACCTTCCTCCAGGTCTACTTCTACACAAATTCTAGCACAGGAGTATTGGTCTCTTCTTTCTGCTCGATCGATGTATTTGCCTAGCTTGTTACCTATGGTTTCCAAGGATTTAGGGTTCCAGGAGCGAAGAGGAAGGTGGGGCAATCTCACCCAAACTGGAACGGTCAAGGGCACATCCTAGGTCGGGTCGAAGTCTGGAGTCCATTTGTTCAGATACAGTCCCTGAGGCCCCATGAAATACGGGTCATTTCTGAATATTAGGTTTCTGTCTTCTTCTGCTTTGAAAACAAAAAAAAAGAAGCCTTTGCCGACGAAATGGATTTTTATTCCTTCTTTGACCAGGGGATGCCAATTCCTTTGAACCCAAGCTTCTACCACTTTTGGCAAGAGCCATAAGCCTGTGAACTAACTGATAAGTCCTCTTTCTAGTAGGTTTAAAGAAGCTTTGCAAGGCTCTTCAGTAGGCAGAGAAAATGTGGGGATAGTTTCCATTTTTTTCACGAACTTCTGTTGGTTTTCGGATGCTGGCCTTTTGTTGAAATATGCAACCAAATCCCTGAAAGCTGCTAGCTCTAGTGGCAATGGAGTTTCCTTTTCACAACCCCCTCCTGCGGCCATGGCTCTGACACTTCACGCAGTCTCAAGGTTGGGTGTGTCTCTTTTCATGCTCCCTTGGCTTCCTCCTGCCGGACAGAGGCTGCCCCAGGCTCCTGCTAACGGGTTCCTCTCGAGAGGGCTACACCAGGCTCCTGCTCCGCTCCTAGTCCTCAGAGTTTGCACACCTTGTGAGAGAGATTTATCCATAGAGATTTACCCTCACTTTATCATGTAGATTCTTAATCTATAAATAGGTTTTTTTACAATACCATCATAAGGCACTTGTTCACATGACACCCGTTTTAATGGTTTAGTCTAACTTATAGAGGAAATACCCTTTTTCACCAGAATCCGGCGATAAAATTTCAAGCAAGAATGTGATTTTTGTTGTTTAAAATACATTTTTGAATGCATAAATGGATTCAGCACCCAGAAAAAACCCTAGGGCACTCGAATTTTATAGATTAAACAACTTAAACTCAAGTTTTTAAAATTTTATGTCGGATTTTTGTTAAAAATAACCAGAAAATATGTCATGAAAAAGGTCATTTCATCTATAAGTTAGACTACTCTAATCAATTTAATTAAAAGGGAAAAAATGGCATTCCTGCTTTAGAGATGAATCTCAACCTTTGATTTGTGTATACTACTAACATATTTTAGAATATTTTGTGGAAGTTGGATGTACGTCCACCCAATAATTATTAATAATTAAATTAAAATTCTGGAAGCCTTATTCCAAAGCATAACTAACCCTGGTAAATAACATCGGTGTTGTCACTTATATATGAAATAACCTTTTCACCATACAATTTCAAGCAAGAAATGTAATGTTTTGTTGTTAAAGTACATGTTTGGATGCATAAATTGATTCAATGCCTTGAAGAATCCATGGGGCATTGGAATTTATATATCAAACAATCTAAACTCAAGTTTCAATTGAATTCTTCATATTAAACAACTTAAACTCAAGTTTTTAAAAATATATGCCAAATTTTGGTTAAAATTAACCACAAAAATATCATGAAAAAGGTCATTTTGTCTATAAGTTAAACTATGTCAATAACATTTACATTTGTTAGAGAAATTCGTTATCGAACTATTTTTCCAAAAACCTTTATTATTTTTTGGTTTCATATTCACTTTAAATGGTTGGGTCAAATCCCAATGATAAATATTAATTTAATATTCACTTTTCAACCTTCATTCACGAACTTGTTACTTATTAATTACATCCAAGTCAAAATTTTGAACTCCTCTCCCTTAACCATTATTATTTTAATATTTTTTTTGGTTTCACTTCTAGATTATATAGTAGTTTAATATCTAATATTTAATAAGCACTCTTCACACTAAATTTCACCTACATTACTTACCTAGCATTGACTTAGCCAATTTTTCACTGAGCTCTTGTGGAGACATTTGACTTAACCAATTTTCCACTGAGCTCTTGTGGAAACTTTTGCATTAGCCAATTTTCCATTGAGTTCTTGTGGAAACTTCAAATGGAATTTATGTTTCCCGCATCTACATTTTTGCATCAACCAATTTACACCTAAATATCCTATTATGAAAATTGCACCACTCATACTTAGTCTATGTTCTAATGGTGCAGGTTGCGGGTGTAGAAAATTCCTCCTCAAAAACTTACCCCGCATGGGTTATCCACAAGCTTTAAACTTAGTGTAATTTCCAAAACGGAGAATATTTTTATCACATAGTATTAAAACACTATAAAATGAATATATTTTTATCAATAACGTAAGTAAACCTTATTGTCAGGAAATGAGAAAATAAAAGTTTATCTCATAACATAAATTCCACACAAATGTTTACCAATTAAAAACATGAAATTGCATTTGGACATTGCTTTCTTACATAAAGTGAATATCTCTACCCACCAAAAATATAGGGGAAAAGGAGGGAGGATGTCTTAATATGCCTATATGTTTAAATTTTGACATATATTTTTTTCCCATTTGGAACATATCAAATTGGATAAATTCTTCCATTTAAATAATTGATGTGAATTTAAGGAAATTATTGTTGATTTGTGTAGCTGGGAGGTACTCCCACTACCATAGGGTACTAGTTTGGGAGAAGATGACTCACAATCGGATTTTTGGAAAATTACCCAGAGAAATGTGTTTTGGACCCAATAAAGGGGTCTGATACCTAAAAAGAAATTATTATTATTTCCTAAGGTCAAGAGGACTAAAACCCTAGATCTAGAGGGTGCCTAAGTGACTAAAAGAAAAACTATTTAAGAGACGCCTAAGAGGAGGTCTAGGTATCCAAGTGAGACATCATCTCAAGATGGCAAGAGAAGAAGCCTAACGAAGCCACAACAAAAGAGGAGGGTTTTGATCCGATATTTGCTAGCACTTGAGGATGTCTTCTTATGTCATGAAGCATGTTGAAATAACTCGAGATTTTCATTGCTAATGAAATCAGATTGAAAGCAATAGACACAAATTTCTTCCACTCAATCTGCAGAATGAAAACGTACAATAGAAACACATGCAATCATTCAATCACAATGAACACAATTTTTATTAGGGAATCCAACTGGAAAAACTACCCCTCTGTTTGTATTATATCATATGAGAACAACGATCTATTAAAACGAAATTTTTCAATGATTGAAGCTCAATA